>JALXFT010003180.1:0-81366 GCA_023376895.1 Aspiorhynchus laticeps | reverse complement strand
CAAAATAAACAATCACATGCATTTTATATGATCTCTCTTATTTTGGTGAAATAATTAACATTTTGCAGATTATGAAAGGGGGATGTAAATTTTGACCTCGACAGCGACTCTCAGGTGATTCTGATTGGCTACAGAAGCTCAGGCTGTTGCCGGGTTCACAGAGACACAGGTGTGATGCTCAGGTAGTTATGTACACACAGGTACTGAGCCGAGAGGAGGAGCAAGAGAGAGAGACGGTTCAGAGAGGAATCTGGAAGCGTCTATCCATCCAAACCCTCATCCTCCCACCGCTCAACGAGAAAAGAGAGAAAGGGAGTAAAGAGGAAGAAGAGAGAGACGAGTAATCAGCTCTAAATCAGTCACATGAGAGAAACCACACATATATTACAGCAGCAGACAGACAGACAGAAATAAGCGAAAGACATCAGAGAGAGAGAGAGAGAGAGAGAGAGAGAGAGCATCAGAAAAGCACTGTGGAGTCACTATAGAACAACAGCAATACTGTTAAATACAATCATACTGAATGATTATCATATTCATTTACATCATACTACAAAGTACTTCAAATAATGTCCAAAAAAAAAACTATTTTCTGTAAAAAGCAGAGTTGAGGTGAAGAGAGAAGTGATTTTACATCGTTTATGTCAGACGCAAACAAAACATATATACATATATTAAATTTACATGTACGAAATATATTATCATATGAAGTAAAAACATACTTGAAACCTATTAGAAATGTATATCTATATATGTAACATAATACTCTTGATACAAGGCAATATATTTTATATACTACATTTCCAAATGGGATGATCAGTAAGCATTCCTTGTTTTCCAGTAAAACAATTACTTGAGAAGCAACATTTTTATAAGATATCAAGACTTGTTTTATGTTTTTTTTCTTCTTTCAAGCATCAACTCAAGTAAGGTTATATGATTTCTAACGGATGTTTTCAGTGGCAAACAAGAAGTGTACTAGTTAAGAAAACAAGTTATTCTGCATTAAAATTATGAAGCCAAACAATCACACAAACACGCACATTTACTTCCAAATGGACATTGCATAGACTTCTAATGTTATATACAGCTACTTATACATACTGCAAAGCAACTCTAACAGAAAACTTCCTGCATTTTTACTTTTGTAAAAAAACTTACAATTGAGGACCTCATTTTTCCCCAAAATGTGGTTAAGTTGGTACACACACACACACACACACACACACACACACACGCATAGTTTGAGCAGCTCTAATGTCACCCACATCTGTTTTCATTGTCACTGCTGTACAGTATGATCTTCACATGGACACTTTCACACAGCCTCAGATGAGTTACTTCAGCACACCGTTAGCTGACACAAGCGATGACACCCCCCTCACAAAACAAAGCAAAGCAAACCCAAACCGTTTTGGCTTCAATTACGCTCACTCTCTTTCTCCTGGAATGGAGAGCAACGCCTCTAGGGAAGCTATTTTCAAGACTCTAACACAAAGCACATTTCATCACAGCAGCAGAGAACGAGAGAGAAAAAAATCCACTTTATAAACGCGAATCATCAAGCCTGTAATAATATAACATTTTCGGTTCCAGTTGAAATTTCCAAAACACACACATATATAGAATCACATTTGTTTTTCATTTGAGCAGAGGCCTGCGCACACAAACCCACAAGCCCAGTGTAGAATTTCATCTGGTTCCTGCAGCCGAGAGTTTAACTCTATCCCTCGAGGGAGAGTTTAGCGGGAGCAACGCAGATGCGTCGCAATGTACCAACTGAACGTGTGGATTAAGTTTCACTTTTAGAGATTCCCTCCTCTTACTCCACTCAGCCCCTTCTGAAAGGATATTTCTATTCACTGAGACTTAGAGGGTCAGCTGAATTTAATGGTCACTTATTGCCTGTTCAGGCAAAGCTGGTGGCACAAAGCAGGGTCTCATGGACCACCCTGCTCCGACATCGCCCGGGGCGTTCAAACCCCGGCTAATTCCCCCGCTTACTCGGCGGGGGACAGGTATCTGAGACCCACACGCGGATCTCCACCACTCATTTCCCTTTTACCCTGCCTTTCCTTGGCCAGAAAACGATTACAATAAGAAACAAACAAACAATTCCATCCTGTGGTTTCGTGTTATTAATATCTGCAATCACGCTGTCTGGGCGTCTGATTTGTTGAATTTGTCGCTGCTGATAAGAGAGATTAATTCAGTCGCAGCGGGAACGCAAAGCAGCACATTTTACCCAGGGTTCCCCTCTCTTTGCACAGCGAGCGCTCTGCTCTGAGATTAAGGCCTGTGCTCTCTCCGAGCTGAAACAATACAGCTAGCCTGCCAAAAAACAAAGCCCACATTCTCAAGTGCAAAGCAATTTATACTTAATACAACCCAGATCGTCTAAAAAAGAACAGGGGGGAAAAAAACAAGCAGGAACTTTAGTAATGCACGTACGGTTATCCAACACTCGCTCATATACTCGCTCAGGTTTTTCCACCACATTCACACAAATGACTTAAGCACATGTTTCAGAATATGTTCCCATAGATTTCCTTTCACACAATATGCAAGAGCCATCAAAATTACTGACAACCCCCCCCCCAAAAAAAAATATTACTCACCTCTGCATGTTGTGTTCTGGGCTGGCTGGCGTCGGCTTCGATGGCGTACACGTCTATTAAGTAGAGGTCCGAGCCTTGCTCCCGGTCCAGTTCTGCAGCTGTCTGGATCACCCCAGAGTGACGGCCAATGGTGAAAAGCCGGCCTGCGGCCTTCCCTCCGCTCCTGACCGAAACAATAAAAAACTCCACCTTGGTGCCGGTGCCACGAGGACTGGAGGCATCCAAAGAGATGACATTGGTTCCAGGCGGTTGGCCCTCCTTTACAATAGTGATGTATTTGGGTTGGGAGAACACCGGGCCATCCGTACCCTGAAGGATGATGGTCAGCTCCGTCCTTGAGGTCTTGCGATCCGTGCCGTGATCCGTAGCCGACACGGTTAAACTGTAGATGAGCTTTGAGGGAACGAGTTGAGAGGCGAGTCTGATATCTCCACTGTAGCGGTCCATGATAAACGTATCCGAATCCCCCCTCATGAGTTCGTACTCCACCTCTCCGTTGGCACCCTCGTCGGGGTCGAAAGCCACTACTGTTGTCAGAATAGAACCGATCACTATGTTAGATTCGGCCACTAGGGCATTCTGGGAGATAAATACAGGCACGTTATCATTTTGGTCCGTCACCCATATGGTAATGTTTTTCAGAGCAAAACGGCGGAACTCGACCGGCACGGCTTGGTCGGTCGCTTTGATGGTCAGCTCAAAGAGGTTGGAGAACTCTCGGTCGATCTCCTTGTTTGTATAGATCACTCCAGACATGGGGTCGATGCGGAAATGCCCACCCCTAGGTGTCTGCATGACGATGGAGTACTCCAGCTGGCCGTTGATGTCGGCATCCGTGTCGTGAGCGGTTATAGTCATGACAGAAGTGGAGAGCGGGAGGTTTTCAGGGATGGATTTGAAAATGTCACCCGGTGTAAAAACAGGAGGGTTGTCATTAAAATCTCTCACGTGAATTATGACCGGAATGGAGGAAGTCCTGGATGGCCTCCCGCTGTCTTTGGCTGTGACGTTGAGTTTATATAGGGACTGCGTTTCGTAATCCAGTTTTTTGACCAGGAAAACGCTGCCAGTGTTGGGACTGATGCTAAAAGTGCCGTGGTTGTTGGTGGCGGAGATGCTGTATGTGATGTCGGCATTGGATCCAGAGTCAGAGTCTGTGGCGGTTACGGAGGCGACCAGCTCTCCAATCCGCATGTTCTCCAACACATCCACTGTGAGAGTTGTTTTGGGAAACGACGGAGAGTTATCGTTATCATCCAGAACACTGATGCTCAACACACAAGTGGATGAAAGAGGCACAATCCCAGAGTCCTCCGCCATGATTTTGAGGGAGTAAAAGGGTGTTGTCTCGTAGTCTAGTTTTCCCACTAGAGTAACTTGACCAGAAGTGCTGTCAATGCTGAACTGTTTCTCCTCATTTCCCTCCACGATGTCATAGCGAACAAGGCCGTTTTTATTCTCGTCTACGTCTGAGGCTGAGACTCGGAGCAGCTGCATCAAGTTCTGGGCAGATTCTGAGATTGAGGCCTGGTAAATGTCTTTGGTGAATTTCGGTGTGTTGTCATTGATGTCCTGTATGTACACTTGAACTTTGGCCTGGTCTTTGAGAGGCTTGGGAAGGCCCTGATCGGAGGATACGACGGTGAAACTGAACACTGCGGCGCCTCGCTGTCTCATAAGAGATTCGCGGTCGAGCTGTAGCGTGCTAGTCAATGCGCCCGAGATAGCGTTCAGCTCGAAATTTGGCTGCGGCGTTTCAAAGGAGTAACGAACCTCGCTGTTCGGCCCAAAGTCTTTATCCTCAGCGAAAACCAGCCCGACGAAAGAGCCTCGCTCCTGCTCTTCCTCGAAGTGGAACACATAATTTGTGCTGTTGAAAAGCGGACGGTTGTCGTTGACATCATCGAGAAGGATCGTCACATTAATGCTAGCGCTCAGCGGCTCGACGGCTCTATCTTTGGCCACCACTAATAAACTATACCGATCTTGAACTTCTCTATCCAAATCTGCTTTAATATACAACTGCCCATCAGGGAAAATCCCAAAAACGTCATTTGTGTTTCCGCTTACGATATCATACACAATTTCTCCATTGAGTCCAGAGTCTTTATCGCTGGCCTCCACTTTAAAAAAGCGACTATTAACCGGCTCGGATTCTAGAATGGTGACTTCGTAAGAAAGCTGGTCGAAAACCGGTGCATTGTCATTAACGTCATACACACTGATGGTCAGAATAAGGCTGGAGGTGCGCTGAGGAACGCCGAGGTCGGAGGCCATGACCTCCACCTGGTAAGAGCTGGTGGTGACTTCTAAGGGTCCAGTGAGGGTGATCAATCCATGTCTCTCGTGGATATGAAACAAGCCTTTGGGGTTTTGTTTAAGGCTGTATATGACCATACCATTGGTCCCCTCATCAGGATCCGAAGCTTTAGCTTGGAATATTTGATGTCCAGTGGCCCAGTTTTCGACAGCGCTGACATGCTCGACATTGTGAATGAAATGAGGGGCGTTATCATTCAAATCCTTCACTGTGATATTAACTAATGCTTCCCCAGTAATCTCCCCACCCCTAGCTATCACCCTGAGCTGGTAAAACGCCTGCTCTTCTCTGTCTATCAGACCCGAAGCTGTGATCTGCCCTGTGCTGCCTTTGATAACAAACAGACCGCGCTGATCCCCCGATGTGATCAAATAAGTGATATTTGTGTTCAGATCTACCGTGGTGGCCGACACGCTGCCAATAATGGTGTCAACGGCCACGTTCTCAAACATAACAAAGCTGTACTCTTTCTGACTGAACACGGGAGGGTTATCTTGCGTGTCTACAACAGTGACTGTGACTATAGCTTGCGTGTTTGAGCGCAAACCGCCTCCGTCCGTCGCGGTGACCTGCAGCTGATAAGCGGTTTTCTCCTCTCTGTCGAGTGGCACTAAAGTCGTGATTTTACCAGAGTTGCTGTTGATGTGAAACTTGTACGAATCACCAGCAGATATGGCATATTTTACAGTGCCATTACGTCCGAGATCAGGGTCGGAAGCTGTTACACTAGTCACAAATGAGCCAGAGGGCTCGTTTTCTTTAATATTGGCAAAATACTGCACAGGGTAAAACACTGGGCTGTTATCATTAACGTCCTTCAGTGTGATATTGACTTTGCAGATGGAGTAAAGGGGGGGCGTTCCTGCATCTGTGGCTTTGATGTGCAGCAGATAGGAGCTCTCTTCTTCTCTGTCTAACTCTGTGGCTGTACTCAACCGGCCTGATATTGCATCTAACCTGAACTTATTCTGAATGCTCACGGGGGTTTCAGGGTCAAATGAGAACCGGACCGTGCCATTGGCACCAATATCCGAATCTGTGGCGGACAGAACCACAAGCTCGGATCCGGCCGGCGAGTGCTCGACTAATGAAATGTGATACGTGCTTTGAGTGAAAGTGGGGACCTGATCGTTAACGTCAGTGATGTTCACTATTAATTTAGTGTAGGAGATTTTCGGCTGCAGGCCTTGGTCTTTGGCACTGATATTTAACACTATTTGAGAAGCTATTTCCCTATCGAGCTCTGCTGCGCTGGTAACCAAACCACTGTTCTCACTGATGGCAAACCAGCCCAAACTGTTTCCAGACACCAGTGAGTAGCGGAGATTGGCGTTCTGCCCGGAGTCTCCATCTGTGGCTGAGACCCCTTTAATGTAGCTGCCTTTAGGAATGTCCTCGCTTATGTCTACCCTATACACAGCTTCCTGAAATATGGGCGGATGGTCGTTAATATCGTTCACAAATATAACCAGACTCGCAAAAGATGAGCGAGCGACAGGCCTGCCGTTATCTGACACTGAAACGGTGAGGTTGTAGGAGGAGATCCGCTCTCGGTCGAGCACACTGGCTACTTTGATTAGGCTCAGATTGGGGACGGGCGAACTGTGGACTTCAAAGTGTCTCTGTTCGTTTCCGCCGAGTATAGAAACTGAAATATTACCATTAGCTGTGGACGAATCTGAATCTGAAACCGTTAATAGTGCCACTACAGTGCCCACCTGTGCATTCTCATCCACCGAAGCGAATTTGGATGTGGTTGGGAAGTATCGAAATTTAACTACGGGGTCATTGTCATTCACATCAAGCAGTTTTATAGTCGCTTCTGACCTGCCTGAGAGAGAAGGGACGCCGTTGTCTACTGCATGGATAGTGAGGGAATACTCCTTCCTTGTCTCATAATCCAACCCCTCCTTTATAATCACAGTCCCAGCCTTAGGGTCTATCTGAAAAGGAGTTCCTTCATCTAAAACATATGTTATATCAGCATTTGCACCCTCGTCCAGATCTGTGGCTGTTATTTGGAGAACACTAGAGCCAATGGCAGTGTCCTCAAACACACTGGTCTGGTAATGATCCTGGTCAAAAGCAGGTGGGTTGTCGTTTATATCCTGAATGGTGACGTTTACCTGCAGATACCCAAACTTTTTAGGCTCTCCTTTGTCTTCCACTTGAATGAGGAGCTGATAGAAGGGGGTTAATTCTCTGTCCAGCCCTCCTGTGGAGACCAAGTGCAGAAAAGCGCCCTCTCCGCTTGGGTTGACGGTGATATCCAGGCGAAACTTTCGCTGTTCGTTCCCGCTGATGATTCTGTATGTGGTGTGATCCACTCCGTTACTCCCGATGTCCGCGTCTGTCGCGGTGTCCAGAATCACCTGACGCCCGCTGCTCGCGTCCTCTTTGAACGACACCACGATCGACGCGTCAGGAAACACCGGCGCGTTGTCGTTAATATCCAAAACCACGATGCGCACCTCGGTGGGGTAAGTGGGCTGGCTGGACAGAACCACCACATTAATGATGTTACTAGGCAGAAGTTCTCTGTCGATCACGGAGGACGTGTAGATGACGCCCGTCGTGGCGTTGATGGAAAAAAGTTTGTGGTGTTCGCTGAATCTGTACGTAAAAGAGGGTTTGGTGTCGATGGTGCCCACATATGTGCCCACCGGCTGCTCCTCCAGAACCTCAAACTCCTGCCGAACTTGACTGGATAAAGAGTAGCGCGATAAAGTCCATAAAACGAATAAAATGAGATGCAAAGTGTCTAGAGATCTACCTGAAAGCGCCATGATCACAGATCCAGTCAGGGTTTTTCCGAGCCTCATACATTCACCTCAGATTTGCAACATTGTATCCAAAAAAGCGGCGATCAAAGGAATTGTATCCAGAGCGCGCTCGCCGTTTCAAACAGACTTGAGTTAAAGTTCCAAAGAGAGTCGTAGATCCGCGGGGGGTTCCTTAAAAACCCGTTTTAGGGAGGAGAAAGGGTGCATTCGCTGTAAAACCCTGTCAGAATTCATCCAGCAAAACTTCGCGTTCCTCTCAGGATCACTATGATGATGATGATGATGGAGTTTCCATTGTGAGGAAAAGGAAAGTTCACTACGATTAAATCCTCCTGAGAGTTTTTCCTCAAGGAAATAAAGCAGCTCTAATGTTATCCCTGTGATTCTGATCCGGGATGTCCCGCGGAATAACGGTGACCAAACTTCACTTTACTGCCCTGACAGAGAACAAAAGCCCGAGTTGAGAAAACTCCCGCCCTCCTGTCCTGCTATTGGCTCTCAGTGCGTGACCCCGCCCCTCTCTGGCTCCCAGTTCTATTGTAAAGTCATCGCCTCGGGCGCTGATTGGATGAGGCGGCTGTCAATCATCGCGTAGACTGAATATTATAACAGAGCTGCGCTGCAGGTATTGAATGTACCGTTATGTGCCCACAATAACACCAACCCCTCATTTACATGCATACCTTCTTTTTTATCAGTCTTTATAAGTGTTTGAATACATTTATGTGTTGTTCTGCATATTTGTGAATGTTGCGTGTAATTTGGCACAATAATAATTTGTTAATATTTTTGTGTACCCAGTTTATTAAATAAAAAGATTTGTGTTTTGTCTGCAGATTTATAATATATTTCTATTTTCAGATTCAAGTTAAATTTAAAAATTATTTATTAATAATAATAATAATAATAAATGCATTTAATAAATAATAATAATAATAAATAATAGATGTAAAAATAATTTTATTGCTATTATTTTTGACTTGTTCTACAGTCAAGATATCTAAACATTTTTAAATCAAGGGACATTTGCTTGAAACCCAATGATTTAGCATTTTAAGTGTTGTTTTCTGATAATTAATTAATAAAAAATAAGTGAGTTTATACTTAAAACAAGAACAAATTATCTGTCAGTGTGGTCAGAATAATAAACTTAATTCAAAGAGAAAACATGATTATTTTTCTAACTCTACTGTCAGATATTTTTCAATTAATTTTAACAAATTTTATGGAAAACAAGGCTTTGTATCAAGCACATTTTGATTTAGCAATGTTTCAATATTTTACTAAAATAGATCAAATAAATGATTTATTTATTTGCAGTCTGTCTTGAAGTTTCTCATGCTCTGTCTTGAGTTTTATTAGTTTATTAATAAATTTCAGATGCAACAGTTTATCAATGGAAAGCTCATATGCAGATTCACAAGTGCGCAGCGCCATCTAGCGGTCATTCAAAGTAGTTTATCTGATGAAGTCCAGTGGTCAGCATGGCTTTATTTCCTTTATTAACTGGTTAAATCAGCCTTCCTCTTCTCATGAGCCATGTCTCCGGAGAGCAGACACTGATGTCTGTAGATGTCGGTTGGTTAAAGCTGATTATCTTCATAATCTCTGTGTGTTATTCTGTTTGTGCTGATCTTTTAATTGGGCCCGATGCCTTGATGTTTGTTTCCTCTTGAATTAAAAACGTCTGCTGGGTCTGATGAGGCTAATTTTAGCGCATTAATGCAGCATTGATGCTCCACTGACCTACTTCAGGAACAAACGAGTACACAAGCTCCTCCGGAAGACTTCGAGACCTCGCCATTGATCTGAAGCCGATGGCTGGAGAACTTTTCATTGATTTAAAATCAGAAATTAGGCCTCTTTGGGAAGAACTAACTAACCTCTCGTGCAAACATGCTGAAAGAAATGGCTTTCTGTCTCTCTTGCCGGGGCTAGTTGTCACATGGAGAAGTTTATCTATAAGGTTTTACTTCAAAGTTTGTTTTCTCTATCAGTGCTTTTCATGTTGTTAAAAACTGTGATATACTAAATGTGTGTCTGTCGTCCCAAACAAAACATTAATATAATGTCTGGTTGAACCATGAGGGAACAGAATAAACACAGGCTGAACTGTTTTCTCAGGTTAATTATTGTCACGTTATGCACAAATGCAGAACTGTATTAGTGTAAGATGTCATGTCTTATGTATTTATGCTGTAATTGCTGTGTCTATGGGTTAAATACAATATTTTATTTATTTGTATATATATATATTTATATATATTGTTCTGCATTAACGTTTATAGGCTACTGATTTTGCTGAAAAGCCAGCAATAGGCTTTTTAATGAAAGCATCTCATTATGAAATATTATATATGAATATTATTTATTTGTTTGTTTGTTTTTCATTTACTTATTCTTTAATTTCTTTATTTATTATGACAACTATATTTATTTATTTATACAAATAATTTGTTTTTTATTTATTGATTTTATTTAAGCCTACTTATTAATTTATTCTAAAATATAATATTCTGATAATATGATATTATTAGATTATTAGATTATTATTAGTAGTAATAATAATAATAATAATTATTATTATTATTATTTATTTATGAAAACTATTTTATTTCCTTGTTTATTTGTTTTTCATTTACTTATTTATTTCGCTATTTATTATGGAAACTATATTTATTTATTTAGCCAGATAGTTTGTTTGAATTTTAATTTATTGATTTTTTTACTTATTTGTTTAGGCCTACTTATTAATTTATTCTAAAATATAATATTCTAATAATATGATATTATTAGATTATTATTATTAATAATAATATTAATAATAATTATTATTATTATTTATTTATGAAAACTATTTTATTTTCTTGTTTATTTGTTTTTCATTTACTTATTTATTTTGTTATTTATTATGGAAACTATATTTATTTATTTAGCCAAATAGTTTGTTTGAATTTTAATTTATTTATTTTTTTACTTATTTATTTATTTACTTTTTTTTTTTTTTTACTTATTCTGAAATATGCAATAATATAATTATTAGAATATTTAATAATTTTTTGTGACTTTCAGCTCTAAACCCATCCTGAGAAATGTTGACGGCAGTGTAAAGTGTGACAACATGCCCCGGTTCAGAGTCCTCAGTGAAACACAAACCCAGTGCTGTGTGTGAGGAGCCGCTGCTGGAGCGTGATACATGAGCGTATGTGTTTGGTTAACATACGTTCAGCCTTTAAACTGTCCTTGTAATTTCCCCTGGATCCCCCCCGTCTTTCTCTCTGAATGTCCCTCTGTGTTTCTCAGGGGTTGAGTTCCTCTGAGTCAGCAAACACAGTTTGATCAGTACGTGTGAGAGAGTGTGATCTGCTGATATATTAACATGATGCTGAATAAAACACTTACTGTACAGAAGTACAGTGAGACTCAGAGACAGGGATGTTCAGCTCCATGTGGTTCTCCAGTGTTTTTCTACATGTGAGCAGACAAACGTACAGCTCATATCATAGTAGAATTCTGAAAAAATATTGATGTGGCACACACACTATATGTACAATACACAAGCATGGAATCAAATTGCATGCTTTTTTTGTGGTTTTCATAATATCTCAGTTATACAACTAATAAAATATTAGAATTATTCCAGAACATGCTATATAGTAAAACTTGATTTTGTGTGTGATCAGCTAGAATAATTCAGCTTAATTAACTACATAAACCCATTTGCATTATTCCTACACACTTCTGGCAGTGCAGGGTCACAGAAATAAACAAGACCGAGGGAACAAAAGATTATGTTTCTTAAACTTACTGGCTCTCTTTTCTTTATTCAAACCTGATCTATGAAAACTATCCTAAATTCTGTTAAGCAGTGAAAACTGCATGTGTGTTAACCTGGCAACACATTTCTATCTGTGTAGCCTACTTGCTTTCTTTTTTTCTTTTTTTTTTCTGTTGTATTTTTATAACTATACCGTCTTAATGGTTTGATGTTTTGTATTGTTTAATAAAGGAAAAAAGATTCGCGATACGCGTTCCCGAGTCCCGATCTGAATCAAATGATTCAAGAACCGCGAGCCGATTGGAGCGCTTCGAATCAGTGAATCATTTTAACTGATTCTGAGTTTAGAAAAGCTCAGTTTCACACATCACTACGTGCTTTTTAAAGTCATCACAAGCGATGTCTAAATTCGAAAGTGAATGGCATTTTTTTATCAGGTTTTGTTCTGCTAGTGAATCGCTTGAACTGAATGATCGAAGTCACGAGTTTGAATCAATCGGAATCGGTTCCAGCGTAAATGATTCACTCAATTGATTCGGTTCGTCTGTTCCTCCGCTTTTCGCGTCTTTAAGTCATGTTTACACGACACTGTCAGCACTACTACTGGCTTTGCTCGCTAATTTGATGAGATTAACTGAAATAAGCAAAAAAACACAAACAAAAAACTATGATGTTTACAAATAAAATATCAATATTTCCATACTTCCCACATGAAAAAATACTATAGTAATTTATAGTAAATACTATAGTATTTTTGAACCATACTATAGTAAAGTGTGTTATACTGTATATTATTTACAACACTTTGTTAATGAATGCTACAGCATACTGTACTATTAACTAAACTGTAATAAATACTGTAGTTTTTACTATAGTAAACTGTAGTGTACTGTAGTATAATATACCCTATAGTTGTAGAACACTTGGGTAAAGTAATTTGTTTATATTACTATAGTTGTTATACTACCACAGCAACTATAGAATTACCTCAACAAATTAATTCAAGTACTTTACTACAATATGGTTCAAAAACACTAGTATTTACCATAAATTACTATAGTATTTTTTTCATGTGGGTTCTTTCCACGTCGAAGCCATCCAACATAAATCTATAAACATGTGAGTTAACCGGTTTACTGCTAACTAGTGAAACATTACATTAATATGAAGAGCTGCAGCTCAAAATACACGCTGGGAACATATTGAGCATTATGATTGAGTTTGTTACATAATTCACTATATTTCACCGATGCGATTCAGAACATATTGTGCATTATGATTGAGTTTGTTGCATAATTCACTATATTTCACCGATGCGATTCAGAACATATTGTGCATTATGATTGAGTTTGTTGCATAATTCACTATATTTCACCGATGCGATTCAGAACATATTGTGCATTATGATTGAGTTTGTTGCATAATTCACTATATTTCACCGATGCGATTCAGAACATATTGTGCATTATGATTGAGTTTGTTGCATAATTCACTATATTTCACCGATGCGATTCAGAACATATTGTGCATTATGATTGAGTTTGTTGCATAATTCACTATATTTCACCGATGCGATTCAGAACATATTGTGCATTATGATTGAGTTTGTTGCATAATTCACTATATTTCACCGATGCGATTCAGAACATATTGTGCATTATGATTGAGTTTGTTGCATAATTCACTATATTTCACCGATGCGATTCAGAACATATTGGCATTATGATTGAGTTTGTTGCATAATTCACTATATTTCACCGATGCGATTCAGAACATATTGTGCATTATGATTGAGTTTGTTGCATAATTCACTATATTTCACCGATGCGATTCAGAACATATTGTGCATTATGATTGAGTTTGTTGCATAATTCACTATATTTCACCGATGCGATTCAGAACATATTGTGCATTATGATTGAGTTTGTTGCATAATTCACTATATTTCACCGATGCGATTCAGAACATATTGTGCATTATGATTGAGTTTGTTGCATAATTCACTATATTTCACCGATGCGATTCAGTTACAGTTCAGGAAATCAGTTGAAAGCATCCAGTCATCTCATAACATTTGCACGGAATGTTGAATTTATCAGTATATATTGTAATAAATATTTGAGAAATTCTTATTGTATCTGACTGTATTAGTCTGTATAGAGTGATAGTTGATGTAAAAAGAGCAGATGGACACAAACAGCTGAAATGTGTTGAGTTGATTCACTGAGAATGATTCAGTTGAGTCGTGTGTTCGGTTCAGTGTTCATGAATCAGTGATCTGGTGTTTGTCAGATGTTCATTCTCTCCTCTTCTGCTCTCTGGAGATCTGCTGGTGTTTCTGATCGTATCTGGAGGACATGAGACGCTGATGATTGATTCAGTTCACAGACTCGGTTCTGTGCTCAGGTATCTGTACTAACACTGATCAGTTCACCGAAACATGCAAATCATGACAGAATGGTATAAAGATTCCTTTTTACTTGTTTTTGCCATGAAAATTGACCAAATTTGTTATTTTGTAATCTAATTATTTTATTTTCTGATATGTAAATTAATCTGATTTCTGATATCTGGTGTGTCTGTTCTTTAAGTGATTATAAATTTGGGCCTTTATTTATACATTTATTATTAAATAAGCATATTCTGTGTATTCTAACACATACAAGAATGTCTCTAAGATTTTAAAACGTATTTTAAACTGAAACGATCCTGGTCTACACTGTGTTTTCACTGCGTTTCAGAAACAATCTCCGTCTACACTACACAACTAAACACACGTCACATGACCATTCATGCAGCTGCAACCATAGATATGTATAGGTAGATGCGTTATTATTTAGATGGTGGAATAGGGATTCTACCTATACATATCTATGGGTACAACAATGAGCATGATGTTATTGTTTACACGGTCGTCGAAGATATGCTGAACATTTATATAACTATAAATATATTATATTCTAAAACTGTTCATGATCTTTTGTAGGCTGTACAACAGATGAGTTGTAATTGTCTGTTTTTCTGCAGAAAGCTGAACTCTAGTGTCTGATGTTTTATGGGTTATTTGTTGGTAAAGGTAAAGACTGAGAGAGCCGCATGGTTTCTGTTCAAGAGCCCGGTGTGACTCACAGAACAGCGCCACCTGCTGAAACAAATCAGCACAAACACAAACATCATGATGCTCTTTACACAAGAAACACTTTCAGTGTGAAACAACACACTCATATTTCACAGCTGTCTACCTGCTGCTTCTGTTACTGAAAATAAATCATAAAAACAGAATTAGAAACTTACCATCCGGTTAGTATTTTCCATGGTACCATAATTTCCATAGTAGGCCTACCATAGTTATCACTATCAACATTTCTAATTTTGAAGTTGACAGCTTGATGCACTAAAATGACTAACTTGAAAAATATAACAAAATAAACTAAAACGTATATAGAAATAATCTCAGAACTAATAGTAATATTTATTTTAAAAATAATATAAATGACAGCAAAAGTACATGATAACATTACTAAAGTACAAAAAAAGCTAAATCAAAATATTAACTATAAACTATAATATGCTAAAATAACACTGCTGTGTAAGACACTTTCACTATATTTAATTATATTTAATAATTATTTATTTTTTATGGTTCTGGTGGCTAGAGAAGTTACCTGTTTTACTGTAGTAACAATAAGTAAAGGTATTGTTACAAGTAACTTTAGTAACTGCAGTATTTTAAATGTCTTAAACTTTGAATAATAAGAATGTAATTTTCTTAACAGTTAATTGCAGTTGTTTTAATTATTGTTAAATATGCATTAACATAATATATATATATAAATATATTATGGAAGCCTGTAATTGCATTTTTTAATCTCACATTTCTGACTTTTCCCTTACAATTTCAAATTTATGTCTTGCAATTGTCATTTGTTTATCTCTCTCTCTCTCTCTCTCACACACACACACACACACACACACACACACACACACACACACATATATATATGTCTGTTGAGATTGTGAGATTGATTAGAGTAGAAAAAGTCAAAGTATTATTCTTTAATGTATTATTTTTTTATGGCGTGGTGGAAACAAACATTTATAGTTTGTCACTTTATGGCCTTTGGACATGTAGCTATTTATTTATTTATTGTTCTCTCTGATCCTCCCATCATCATGCAGTGAATTAGAGAAGCACTAGAGAGCTCTGTTGAGCAACATATGATCATCTTCTCTAATTCTGGGAGTTTCTCAGACTGATCTCACTGCTTGAGCTGCTAGATACACTGACATTATACATGCTGAAGGTGTATTTCTACAGGAGAAGCTCATCTATCTACTGTCCGTCCTCACTGAATTCCTGCGCTTTGAGCTCCAGCTGATCTGAGATGAGACTGAATATGATCTCACACATGATCTGAGAGGAGAGAGAACCAGAGAGAGACAAAGACACTCAGATTTATATCCCTAAACACTGATAACTCTCATGAATGGAGTGAGAGAGAGAGTGAATGTGTTCATGAACGAGCCTCAGGTGCTTCATTTACTCTCTTTGACTCATTTTTAACATCGCTGTAGTATCAGATCACCAATGAAAGCTCAGCCAGGTTTCCTCAGATTCTGACACAAACTCCTGCAACATCCTTTCAGCAGTTAAAGATGATGCTGAACAACTCTGTACTAATTCACACAGATCACATCTCAGACTGTTCATTATCGACTTTCTTTAACCTTCAGAATAGAAATACAGAGAATGTGCACGTCTGGAATCTGAGATTGAGTTCGGATTCCAATTGGATTCAAATTATTGTGCTGAATGGGTTTCTCTACCACTGAAACAAACACATGCTATTAGAGAAACTCAATACTCCAGCATTAAAACAGTGATGCAGCAGATCTGACTGCAGCCCAAATCCTCCAGCGGCTCCTGAAGACCTCTGTGTGTCCCAGTGAACTAAAATATGTATTAACAACATTTTTCTATAACGTTCCATTTATGTTATGAAAACGTTATATCTGAACGTTCAATATCTAGTTTTTAAACGTTTAAAAACTTTTTTTTCTTTCTTACAAGACAACATTAAGAGGGATGTTACATTTTGTTATTTTGCAAACATTATGAGAATGTTACTTTTGAATGTTGTCTAAAGCCTTATCCAGACTGTCAGTTCAAATCTGACTTTTGTACATATATCCGATTGGAATCCGATCATATTTAGCCAGTGTGAACAGCAAAAAATCCCATGTTACCTTTAGGACTCTTATATCAGGCATCATGGCGCTGGGCTCACAGGACAGCTTTTCATTCTGTGCTTATATAGTACGACTCTATTGGACATTGTTCCTCAAGCATATTCACGCAATGTGAGTGATCGTTTTTGAAAGGGAACGCTTCGGCTACTGACATAACCTCGGTTTCCTGAGATAACGGGAACAAGCATTGTGTGCCCGGCCGTCCTATAAAGCTGCATGTGAGTCGACACTGCTGCTTATTAGGATTCTGAAGAAAACTAAACTGTCAAAAAGCACCATCCTTCAGATGAGATGTTAAACCGAGGTCTTGACTCTCTGTGGTCATAAAAAATACAAGGATGTCTTTTGAACAGAGGAGAGGTGTGACCTCGTCATTCTAGCCAAATTTGCCCATTGGCCTCTGAGCATCATGGCCTCCTAATCATCCCATATATCTACTGATGGGCTTCATCACTCTGTCTCCTCTCCTCCAGTAAGCTGCTGTGTTTTGGGTGTTCTGGAGCACTATGACTGCTGTCACATCGTCCAGCTGGTGCTGCACACTGGTGATGGATGAGGAGATCCAACCTCACAATGTAAAGCACTTTGAGTGTCTAGAAAAGCACTATATAAATGTAGCAAATTAATGTTATCATTATTCTGAAGAGCAGTAATAAATGGTTCATTTGTGTAAAAAACTGGTTCATTTGTGTAAATACAGTTATTTTGTTTTGGACTATAAATAAACATCTGTTGTGTCAAACAGCTTATTCAGGGCAGCGCTTAATAAAACCAGCAGGACGTTTGTGTGTGTGCGTGTGCGCGCGTGTGTGTGTGTGTGTGTGTCTCTGGTGTGTGTGTGTGTGTGTGTGTGTGTGTGTGTGTGTGTGTGTGTGACTGACTACAGGAGCAGAAATGAGGAAGCTGCTTTACATTCTCGCAGACAAACCCCTTTTACACACGTGACTCAAACACAGAACCAGGAAACACATGATTCCAGGGAAAGAGAAACTGAAGTGTAGTTAAGCTGTTGTGAGTTTGTGTCTCTGTATTCATGCAGTAAAATGGCAGAACCCAGATTTTCTCAGGATGAGTTCTTGTGTCCAGTGTGTCTGGATCCCCTGAAGGATCCGGTGACCATTCCCTGTGGACACAGTTACTGTAAGAGCTGTATTACAGACTGCTGGGATCAGGAGGATCAGATGAGAGTCTACAGCTGCCCTCAGTGCAGACAGATCTTCAGTCCAAGACCTGCTTTAGCTAGAAACACCATGCTGGCTGAAGTGGTGGAGAAACTGAAGAAGACCAAACTCTCTGCTGACTGTGACGCTGGAGCTGGAGATGTGCAGTGTGACGTCTGTACTGGAAGAAAATACAAAGCTGTCAAGTCCTGTCTGATGTGTCTGAACTCTTACTGTCAGAATCACCTCGAACAACATGAGAGTTTCTTTAAAGGAAAGAAACACAATTTGACTGAAGCCACTGGACGACTGCAGGAGATGATCTGCCAGAAACATGAGAAGATCCTTGAGGTTTTCTGTCGCACTGATCAGAAATGTATATGTGTGCTGTGTACGATTATTGAACATAAAAACCATGACATTGTATCAGCTGCAGACCAGAGGACAGAGAAACAGGTATTTAAAACTAGCGATCAAGTCAATACTCAGTGCAGTGATCCAATAGTCTGTTTATTTTCTGTGTAGAGCTGCAGCTTAATTACACAGAAACACTGCCAGTGTGAAGCTCTACGTCTGTGTCACTTTCACTTTTATAATACTTACACTTGCAGTGTGAAACAAGCCTTAATCTTCATGTTTATTCATGTATGATGACTGTAACCGATCATCACTTCTGGAGTTTGAACCTACAGCCATTAGTTATCAGCTCCACTTTTCCTGGATTCATCTGTTCACATGATGATTTAGTGCCAGTAGTGTTCTGTGAGATTCACTATCATCCGTTTGTCCTGCAGCAACAGCTGAAGGAGACACAGAAGACGCTCCAGCAGAGAATCCAGCAGAGAGAGAAAGATCTCCAGCAGCTGAGAGAGGCTGTGGAGTCTCATAAGGTGAGTCTGGAGAAGAAGAGTTTGTCTCAGTTTGTCTCAGTCTCAGTTCAGACTCACTGAAGCCTGAATCACTGTGTGTCTTAACAGCGCTCTGCACAGACAGCAGTGGAGGACAGTGAGAGGATCTTTACTGAGCTCATCCGCTCCATTGAGAGAAGCCGCTCTGAGCTGATACGGCTGATCAGAGATCAGGAAAAGCAAGCAGTGAGTCGAGCTGAAGGACGACTGGAGCGACTGGAGCAGGAGATCAATGATCTGAGGAGGAGAGACGCTGAGCTGGAGCAGCTTTCACACACACAGGATCACATCCAGTTCCTGCAGGTAACACAGATCTAGAAGAACAGGATCATAGTGGACTTGAGCAGATCCTGCTGTGACAGAAGACTCACAGAGAGACATTTCAGGAGTGTCTTATTATACAATCATTAATCATCAATTTATTTTTTTTGCTTTCTATAATAAAACTGTGCCAGATGTTAAGTTTTGTGAAGGAGACCCACAGGTACGAAGCCTTTTAAGTGTGATTATGATCAATTTGCATAACAGTGACTATAAATATGTATTTTAGGTATGGAAATGACATTTTGAGATTTTATATTTGGAGTATGATCACTATGCTATTTGGGCTGTTTTTGACTGGCATGGGCTAGTTTTGTCACACAGACCTGGCAACCCTGGCTGTATGGAGCAGAGCAGACTTTTTCAGTTTAGAATTGTAGCGTACATTTTACAACTGAACTAAATGACAGTGGGGTTGGTTTGAGGAGAGTTACTAAAGATTAGTCAAGTCAACAAGAGCCGCACAAGATCTGATGTTGGTGCAGGTTATTGGGTGAAGCGTGGAGCTGATGAGTTTTGATTTCTGTTTTCTGTAGAGTTTGCAGTCTCTCTCAGCACCTCCTGAATCTACAGACGTAAATGACAATCCCTTCATTTCTCTCGTCTCTTTTGATGCTCTGAGAGAATCTGTTCATCAGCTGAGAGACAAACTGGAGGATTTCTGCAAAGAGGAGCTCAAGAAGATCTCAGACAGAGGTAAAGTCCTGGAGATTCATCTGCTCTCAGAAACCAGTCCATCATCATCTCATATCATGAAGAACATCATATTAGAAATGTGTTAGGAATGAATGCAGGATCATGAGAATCACACTGTTCATGTCTGTTGATTTCCACAGTCACACTCACCAACATTGTTCTCTGGACCAGGAACGACTTCCTACAATGTAAGTCAGTAAGAAAACAAGCAGAAAACTCACTGAGTGTGTTCATGATCTTCCCGTAGAAGGTGAAAGAAGAATTGGTAACACTTTATAATAAAGTTCAGTTGTAAGTCATTTATTAGTGATAAATGTTTTACAAACCTTCCGGTTAGAGGTTCTGTGTATATGCATAGAACCTGTAACCGGAAGGTTAACTGATGAGTGTTTTACACTTTAGATTAGGGGATGCAGAAAGTGTTGTAAATGTGTGTATACACCTACAGATCATTTGTAACAGGTAAGAAAAATCTACAGTAACACATTTACAAGTGATGATGCAGAAAGCTTTGTAAATGATTTATTCATGCATTTGCACAACAGGTTTTGAATACTTTGTAGTGTGTACTGCAATGTAAAGGCTGACTGGTGAGGGTGTAGACAGATGTCTTCTCTGACACACATGGAGTATTTTAACACTGTGCACTTGAGTGAGATGGTCCTCACTGCAGAACACAAGATCCAGGGGGCATGGTTGGATCTAGATCCAACTCCTCCCACCTTACATATACCTAAACCTACCCGTCTCCACCACCTGATCCCTAAACCCATCCATCCCCACCTCCACCCCTAAACCTACCATCTCCACCCCCTAGATGTGGATCCAACCCCGCCCCCTGGATCTTTGTTCTGCAGTGAGGGGCTACTGACTTGAGTGGAGGGTAAAACCAGTTCACATTATCACTAGATCCCACACACTCCACACAGAACACAAGTCTTTGCTGATGAGAGAAAGGGTTTAACACAACCCACTGGAATCCCCTGACTGTAAGTCATTTACATGTTTATTCACTTGGCAGCAAATAATTTATTAATCTTTAAAAAAATAGTTTTAGCATAATTGCATTTTTGTGCTTTTTATCAGACCAGCTTACAACTTTAACGAAACATACAAACATTATATACCAATCATTTACTAATGGTTTGATCATCATTTATTCATGAATAACAAATGGTTATTGAGACAATAGTACAATGTTGACATTTCAATGAATAATAAGTGATTAATAACATATTAACTAGTAACTTATTAACCATTTACTAATTATTTTTTAAGATAACTTAGGACATATTTGTAAATCATTAGCATATTACTTAATAATCATTTGTGAGCATATAGTCATGTTTTGTAAATGATTAGTTGATCGTTATCTAATTACTTGGAAACAGTGGTGTAATGTAACAAGTAATAATACTAAGTTACAATTCTTAAGTTTTTTTTGGGGAGTATCTGTACTTTACTTGAGTTTTTATATTTCAGCCAACTTTTACTTTTACTCCACTACATTTCCTAATTAAAATGTATACTTTTACTCTGATACATTGCCCTGAAGCATATTCGTTACTTACCACAAAATAGTCAGAAGCCAGAAGAACACGTACTGCAGGAAAGCAGGTTTGACGAATCAGTGGTCTGGGGCTTGCAAGTTAAGACTCCTAAAACACCTTTGCTCATGTGAAAACAAGTGCACGCACAACCACGGATGATTCATTTTCCACTCAAGTTGAGTCTGCGGTGTGGGATATACAGTATATCTTCTGTGATAATATGGTAACTGTAAGTGTTGTTGTAATGATGTGCAATCTGACATTATCAAGTACTGTAGGCTATATCACCAAATCACATGAAGAGTGCACGCATGTTTATTTATAAAAATTCCAGACATTCTAAATTGTAGACGGCAAAAGCCTGCTGAAAAAAACAATAGAACCCTGCCCAAAACACAATAGAAAATGTAATGGATTTAATGGTTATAATGGGAATTGTATTGGTTTTAATGGAAACTGTAATGGTGTCTACTGGTATGTGATGGATTCTATTGGTGGGATGTTAAATCCTATTGGAAAACTGCCCAAAACACACTACAAAAAGGAATTTTGTAATGGTTTTACTGGAAAAAAGCTAATGGTTTATAATGGTATTTTAATAGAAACCATTGGAATTTCTGTGATGGTTTCTATTGGGGCTTCTATTGTTTTTGTTTTTTTTTAGCAGGGCATGCTTCTGTATGCTTTTTATATTTATATATTAATATAGTTAACTTAATCTATTTCACACAAAGAGTACAGTTTTTTCTGCAGATATCACCATAATACATTTAATAATTATTTAATACAAGATCAGTAAAGCAATGTGACTTACATTTTAGACAAAGATCACAGCACTGTTTTGCGTCTCTGAGCAATGGACGGTGTTTACTTATTGAATGAATCAGCTATTTGAACGAATCGGTTGATAAAAATTATTCAGTGATTCACTCATTAACACAGTCAAATGCTTTGTTTCTGAATGAATCAGCCGTTTGAATGAATCAGTTGAATCTCAATGACTCACTCATTAGCAGTCATTCACACTTCGACTATTTTTTCAATTGTCAAATATCAGTATTCATCGTTTTATGTAAACAAACCATTAGGCCTATTTATGCATCTGTAACTGCAGTTTAAATGCATCCATGTCCCCTCTGAGATACATAAACTGTGCAAATACATCTAAATGCTATTTCAAATGCAGATTGTTATGGGGTTGACGAGACGTGAGACGAGAGGATCCATTTGCAAGGCTTTATTATTAAACATGGTCAAAACACAGGCAGGGTCAGTACACGGCAAACAGGTATGGCAGGGGCAAAACACAGAGCAGTCCGTAGAGCAAGCGTGGGTCGACGATCAGCATACACAATCCAGAGGGATAGGCAGAGAGAATAATCCAGGAGCACGGGCAAGAATCAGAACACGGGGAATCTAACTAGGAAACTTGGGAACGCTTGGTAAGTAGCTGGGCTAACAATACTCGGCAGAGTGTAAGAGAAAGTCCAGAGTTTATATAGTGTGTGTAATTGGGTGATGGTGATGTGAGATTGTATTCAGGTGTGTGCGTGATCAGTGCAGACAGCTGTGTTGGTGCAGTGGATGATGGGAAATGTAGTCCTTGAGTGATCTGTGACTGACTGTGTGGTGTGAAAGTCCATGTGATGGGTGAGTGACCTCTAGAGGTGAATGACCAGAAGTTCATGGCTTGGATTTGTGACACAGATTCCAGAAATGTTTTCTTATGTTGGAATGAAAGACACTAAGTACCAGATAAAGTGCTTCTTATTCTTACCCAGAAATACAAAATGGGAAAAAAAGAGTTAAAACTGAACACAATCTTGCTACTCAAGCTGTGTTTGAACATTTTATATAAATATTTATATGCTTCTTTTCCATTTTGCATTTACTTGTACTTTTACTTTCAATACTTAAGTACATTTAAGATTTAAAAAATACTTTTCGTGCTGAAGTACAATAAATATCACATACTTTAAGACTTTTACTCAAGTAATATTCTAAACGGTGACTTCAACTTCTACCAAAGTCATTTTCTAGTAAGATATCTGTACTTTTAATTGAGTATAGCTTTCAGGTACTTTATACACCATTGCTTGTAAATAACTTACAACTGAACGTTATTATAAAGTGTTACTGAGTTAAAGTTTTATAATTGATGATGTAAATGATGATTTGCAGAGGATATATGGTCATCTGTACTGAGACACTGATGATACACTGAACATGAAGAGTTCAGCTACATGAAAAGATCAAACA
The DNA here is from genome assembly GCA_023376895.1 of Aspiorhynchus laticeps. NCBI lineage: Eukaryota > Metazoa > Chordata > Actinopteri > Cypriniformes > Cyprinidae > Aspiorhynchus > Aspiorhynchus laticeps. The sequence continues at coordinate 57,723 of JALXFT010003180.1, read as the reverse complement.
GATTCATAATTCTTGATTCTGATGTGTTTTATCTTCATCAGATTCCCATCAGTTCACTCTGGATCTGAACACAGTGAATAAACAACTCCATCTGTCTGAGAGAAACAGAGTGATTACTGTCACTAGCACAGATCAGTCGTATCCTGATCATCCAGACAGATTTGATTATTATTGGCAGGTGTTGTGTAGAAAGAGTGTGTGGGGACGCTGTTACTGGGAGCTGGAGTGGAGTGGAGGTATTGGTGTGGAGATATCAGTGTCATATAAGAGCATCAGCAGGAAGGGACGGGGTAAAGAGTGTTTATTTGGATCTAATGATCAGTCCTGGAGTTTGATCTGCTCTTCCTCCAGATACTCATTCAGACACAATAACACAAAATCTGTTCTCTCTGTGAAGTCCATCAGCAGGAGAATAGGAGTGTTTGTGGATCACAGTGCAGGAACTCTGTCCTTCTACAGCATCTCTGACACAATGAGCCTCATCCACACAGTTCAGACCACATTCACTCAGCCGCTCTATCCTGGGATTTATGTTTCTCTTGGATCATCAGTGAAACTGTGTTGATGAATCAGAATAGACTGACGAAAGATTCTACCCAAAATGCTTTGAGCTGTGTGATAAATCAGTAACAGGAAAGGAAAGGACATGACATGTGGCCAAGTATGGTGTCCCATATTCAGAATTTGTGCTCTGCATTTCATCCATCCGATTGCTCACACACAGCAGTGAGTAGTGAACACACACACACACACACACACACACACACACACATGTTGGTTTTTGTGGTTTATGGGGACTCTCCATAGGCGTAATGGTTTTTATACTGAACAAACTGTGTGTGCTATTGCCCTACACCTACCCTACACCTAAACTTAGCCCTCACAGGAGACTGTGTGCATTTTTAGATTTTCAAAAAAACACCATTTAGTATGTTTTTTAAGCCTTTTGAATTACGGGGACATAGGCAGTGGCCTCATAAAACACCTTCAAATTGTAATACCTCTGTCAGAATCGAACCTTTGACCTTTGGGTTACAAGTCTGACTCTCTAACCATTGTTAGGAAATAAGTTGCTGTTTTTGTAATTTCTCTGAAAAATACTTAATTCAATTGTTTTGGCAATGTTTTGGTCAGATTTTTTTTGTTGAGTTTATTCAATCTTATTTTGTACGTGACTTCTCTTTTTGTTTTAAAGATGTTTTCTTTGGATTGTTTGACTATTCAAAGGAGAATATGGAAACATATTACATAATTAATTTATGTTTCATGCTAGCTAAATTTCACATTCATAAACAAAAGTTTGCTGGTTCTAAACCTTTCTTTTGTTTATTCAGAGTTGACCTCGACAAGTATATGGAAACTATTCAATGTTCTATAAATCCAAAACCAATAAAAACTGTATCTTTATATTCATCCATTGTGTCTTTTAAGGTGTAATTTTATTGTAGTAGTCTTCAAACAAATGAAGACCAAACAAATGTATTAAAGGAGTAATGGAATGTAATTACACTATATTTGTGATTAAGCTATAGGCTAGCGTTTGTGCATTTATAATAAATGTATTTAGACTACTGTTTTATTTATAAATAGGCTACCTAGAAACCGTATAGTTGCATTTTTACCACAGTATTGAGGTGCTATATGTGTGGTTTTAACTCTGGTTATCATGATGTAGCCTAAATGTATGCCACTATGGAAGAACAATGGCTAATTTTAATAAAACTCAAACAGTCAGAAAAATTCAGTTTCATCAAATAAAAAAGGAGGTTGTTGCAATTTTTACAGATGTTACTGATTTTGATCATGAACATAAATTTACATCTGCATCCTAACTCAAACTACTACTGTCAACTCAATGTCAAATGTGCATTTCTGAAAGACAAAAAATTAATATTGTTATTATTGCATATATATATATGTATATTTATATGGGAACCACTGATATAGAGCATGAAAACATCATCACGCAGTAAGAAATTTAAATACAATGAATTGCCTGTCATATTCAAAATGTTTTACTCAATTTCAAACATTGTATTCAGGAATTATAGTTTGGGAAAAACCCAACTATGATTTTGTAGTCATATAGCCTAGTATGTATGATTTTATAGTAGCCTATGATATGATTCTGTAGCCATAGACTCACGCATGCTTTGCACTATAAAAAATGATATTTTATATCAGAGAAACTAATTATTATTGTTTAGCACGCTATTAAAATCTATTTGTGAACAGAGTATTAATAATAAACATGGTCTAAACATTCTTAGATGCGTAGCATTCATCATGCTGTAGTTTTGGAACAACCCAACTAGTAAATCTGTTCAAGTTTATGTCACAATAACACGTTAACTAATACAAAAAGAAACATTACTTACTCATCAGATTGATCTCCTCTACTGGATGAAGTCTTGTTCTTCATTTGAGGGAAATCCTGCCTTTACTCAGCTGAGTTACAGTTAATTTTAGTGACGCGTTTCTAAAAGCAGCTCGCGGAGACGGAGAAGACAGAGAGCGCACCCTGTTTGTTTTCATACAGTAATTTTATCCAAGAAATTACATTCTCCCCAAATTACATAAACTCCATGCACCAATGCCTGGCTGCGATAAACAGCACTGCAAAAGACACGTGCATATCTGTAGAATCAGTGGCGCAGTGAGTAAAAGATGCGAGATGTGTGCTGTTGATGCGAGCGATCCGAGTTTGATTCCGGCTTTTGTCAAACTCTTGCAACTCCTTTTCCCATCACATACCAGATCAGAAAGGCATTTATTTTCAATAAAAAAATAAGTAAATATTTGTAAAATGTAAGTTTCCACAGAATTTTTTTTAGTAGAAATAAGTAAAAATTAAACGCCTCATTAATAATACTTAATAATACTTAATACAGCTAATGCTTAGCTGTAGGTAGGTTTTTGTCCCAATAAAGTGGCGTTCATCAAATAAAATGTACAATAATTTACACTCAATATGTTATTGCATACTGTTTTATAATGTACTACATTACTGAAGTATAAATATCTGCCACCTAACTACTATTTACACACCTGTTGCTAAAGAAAATGCTGCTATTTTAGTGTAAACAGAATTTATCATTTTGCACATAGTATAACTAGAATATATAACTTTTTCCAATTTGTGTAACTGCCAAAAATATCATTGTTCTGTTAAAAACAGACAGCTCAGTGTTAATTCAGTTCAGTCCATTAGCCTATGTAAAGTTCTTCAATTATGAAATGAGTTCAACTGGGCAATATAGCATTGTTTACTAACATGAAGCCTTATTAACAAGCCTTTGTAAAAATAATGATTAGCACATTTATTTGTAAGGTAACAATCTTGACAGCTGTGCTGAATTAATGTTTGTGTTTGTCATATGACAATTAAGCATACTACTCTGAAACATTTGTTGCTTATTGTATACTGTTTCACACACTATTCTTTCAAAAATAGTAGGCAGTCTGCACTGTGTACTGGGCAGTAAGCAAGTATGCCATTTCGAACACAGCCACTGTCTTTTTACGCATCGTGTTGCATCGCGCCGCGAAACATTACCATGTCTGCATTTGTGATCGGAGAAATGACAAACAACAAGCACTACTCTACACAGCTCATAACTCGTGTTTGAATCGTCAGTGGCAGAAACGTACTTACAGGCTGTGAGTCAGAAGCGTCAGACTGTCCTTTCAAAGTTGGAATTGCCCCACTTTATAGAAACAGCCTTTGTGCAAGCCTGCAAGCAAGTCTACTCTCCTGCCAGGTCCAGGAAATAGTCCTCCGTAAATTGCGCTGCACACACTCTAATATTTGGGTTGAACTGTTGTGAAACAGTGTTGTAAATACAACTTAACCTCTGATTTCTAGTTGTGTCCTCTTTTGGAAGCCCAAACAAAGTACTTTCACTTTCACAACGAAACACAGCATCTCCACGACATGGTGCCGGCGGCAGCAACAGCACTACAGCTAAAATAAAAATCATGTCCCCTTTCTTTTCGTAAACATCTGGGCGGTGTTATGAAAATCTCCCCACACCGTGACGTAGACATGTGGGGTGTGTTTGAATGAGCCATTTTAGGGGGGTGTGGACAAGTCTTAACTTTTATAAAGAATATCTCTTTGGTTTTGAGACTTTAGTCTTTGCAACTTCAGGGATCTTATCTATGCATGAACATCTTGTAACACTCCAAAGAGAAAGGAAAACTTGAAATCGCATCATCTGACCCCTTTAACTCTTTCTTTCAACAATGATTTCAATTCCACTTTTACATTCCTCTTCAGAGTAAAAGTAGCATTATAAGAAAATCGTTGACAAAAAAACATTAATCTGAGATTTCCCACCTCCCACCATTGAGTCAGATTTTCTAAATTATTTTTCCTTTGTCTCCAAATTTCCCAAAAAATACAAAATATCTGTATCAATAATGTTACATTAAAATGCCAATAAAATTTAGGTCTTGAAACTTTTGCAATATTATAATCTACAGTCATCATGTGATGGTCTGAAAAACCATTCGGATATATATCAGTATTAATAACTCTATTCATTTCTGATTTTCTTATATATAACGTATCCAATCTAGCTCCTGTCACAACAGAATCTAATATCTTTACCCAAGTATATTAATTCACCAACTTATTTCTACAGCCCGAATTCCGGAACTGTTGGGACATTTTTTAAATTTGAATAAAATTAAAACTAATAGACTTTCAAATCACATGAGCCAATATTTTATTCACAATAGAACATAGAGAACATGACAAATGTTTAAAGGAGACATTTTACACTTTTATCCACTAAATGAGCGCATTTCAAATTTGACGCCTGCTATAGGTCTCAAAAACGTTGGCACGGGGGCAACAAAGGGCTAAAAAAGAAAGAAAAAAGATTTAGCTGTAGAACATCTAGCAACTAATTAACCCCCTGAGGTCGAAGCTCGCACTGGTGCGGTCTGTCTCGTATTTTCTTTATGACGCGAAAAAAACTAAAAATACTCCGTCAGTTTTGATCGTACAGATAAGAATAAGATATCTGCAAAGGGTCTACTTTTATTTGTGTATATTCATAATAACAACAAAATAATGTGCTTTTGTAAAATAAAGAAAATAAACAGGGTGCGTTCTCTGCCGGCTCGGTCTCTGTCACCTCTCTTCACAGACATGTAAATAAAACAACATGAATATCCGCGAATACTCACCTCAAATACATGAGAAATATATGTATAGACAGCTTGAAATGTCTACTTTTAAATGAAGTAAGTCACATCCAAAACAAATATTCTCTGTTAAAGTAATCCGTATGAAACCAACGCGAGCTCCAGTTTTCCTGTCTTAACTCATTATATCTAAGGTGGTCACGCCCACGAGCCGATTGCGCTTTTCAGATTCTAAACATCCACGTGAGACGCACGCGCATGTAAATGCCCACAGCATTCATAAACAAATGTGAAGAGTTCATCCCAGCTACTATTTGTTTCTGGAAGAAGACACGCTGAGAGGAATAACCTTGAATTTACCTCAGAAGAGGAAGAACACAATGCGATGCGTCGCACAGCTGGATCCAGTGGAGGATATCACTCTGATGAGTAGCCTAAGATTACTTGCATCTGTTGTTATTGTGACATAACTTGCACACATTTTACTAGTTAGACTTTTCCCAAACTACAATTCCTGACTACATGTATGACATCAAGTGAAACATTTTGAAATGTGTGTCATTTCATTGTCTAAATTTCTCACAATGCCAGGAGGTTTGTTTAATGTTTTAAAACATTTAAAACCACAAGATATAAAAGTAGTAGGAGTGTTAACACTATGAATGAATGTTTGGCACAAAGGTGTGTTACTGTTCAAGTCTCAGTGTTCAGATCAGTATGTTCAATCGTGTGTCCTTGACCTTCACTGTGTATATTTGTATTATACTGAATTGCAAATAAAATACGAATAATAATCAAAACCCAAAATTATTTTACTCTCCTCACACTCTTTCTTACCTGCCCTTTGTCTCTCAGGTGTGAATCACTAAATATTCATGGCCATTGTCACTCCCTCGCATAAGGGCATTCTATCACAAAACATGTTTTACAAATGTTAAATCAATATATTGTTTTCCGTGTTTTCACATCATTTTGTAGCAAAAACTCTAGTCTACCACATCCAGTTCTCAAAAGTCTTGTGAACAAATGTTCTGTATGTGTTTTATGGCCTTATTTATGGCCTTATTATGGCCTCTTTTCATGACTATGTTTAGTTCGGCTCGATTGCTCCTGTCTGTCGTGCTGCTGAGAGGTTTGCGATTGTAGCTCCGTGTAGCTTCGCTTTTCTGCTGAAACTCTATCTTACTATCACTCTCTGTTATTTAAAGTCATAAAATATAAATATAATTCCCTCCATATTTCTGGTATTATCTAACAAACTAATTTGATCGTTCGCTTTTAATCTAAAACCGCGAGTGCAACACGTGTGCAGCGCGTTAGCATTCGTTAGCCGGTTAGCTTGTCACTCGCGGTTCCATTCGCGTTTCTATTAGCGCCTATTATAGTTTTCTCTTTTCTCGCTCCATTTCATCTCTCTCTTGCTCCATTTGAACTCACGAGTTCATCAAACAACAGTGGTAAGTGACTCATTCATCAATCACGGTGAGTAATGGCTTCTCCTTCTCTTGTTATTTGCACTTCATGTCACATGTACAGTTTATCTATCTCTGTCGGCGATGAGGGATTCACATGTGATAAATGCAGGGAAATAGTTAGGCTGACAGAGAAGATTTTAGAACTAGAGACACGCATCCAAACTTTAACTGAGGACAGTAAGAATGTGAGGGCTGTAGATACTGCTTTGGATGCGACTAGTTCAGTGAGTCATGTACATTGTTCGGAGATCACTAAAAATAATGTTAAAGAGGTGTGTGAACTTGCAAGTAGGATGTCAGACACTGTAATATGCTCTGGCCCCCTCCCTGCTTACCGGGGTGATGAGATTCATAGCAGACTGTCGTCACTCAATGCCTGAATGTCTAAGTGGTGCCCGCAGAATAACATAGGTTTCATAGACAATTGGACGAGTTTTTGGGGCAGACCTGACCTGTTGAAAAGAGTTGGTGTTCATCCCTCCTGGTGTGGTGCCGCTATTATGTCTAGAAATTTGGCACATAATCTTAGAGTTCATACTTGACTAACTGGAGCCCAGGTCAGGAAGCAGACAGACTGGCTAAACCGACCGTCTGCTAGCCGCCTCACGTCACAGAAGTCAGTTAATTCTCAGCACATAGAGACTCCTTCACCTAGATATCACACTATAGAGACTGTGTCTGTTCCCCGAACTAGAAAATATGGAAAACGTCCAAACCAAATTAAGAGTAACAATTTAATTGATGTTCAACAAATAAAAAAATGTTTACAATACAGAGAAACAATTGATAAAACTTGGCTTACTGAATATCAGGTCCCTTTCTACAAAAGCACTTTTTGTAAATGATTTGATCAATGATCATAATCTAGATTTGCTGTTTGACAGAAACATGGCTAAAACCAGATGAATACATTATTTTAAATGAGTCTACCCCCCAAGATTACTGTTATAAACATGAGCTGCGTCCAAAAGGCAAAGGGGGAGGTGTTGCTACAATTTATAGCAATATTCTCAGTATTTCTCAGAGGGCAGGCTTTAAGAATAACTCCTTTGAAGTTATGGTGCTGCGTATAACATTATCTAGAGAAACACGTGTTAGTGATAAATCCCCTGTGACGTTTGTACTGGCTACTGTATACAGGCCACCAGGGCACCACACAGACTTTATTAAAGAATTACTGTAGCTGATTTTCTATCAGAGTTAGTACTGGCTGCAGATAAAGTCTTAATTGTTGGCGATTTTAATATCCATGTCGATAATGAAAAATATGCATTAGGATCAGCATTCCTAGACATTCTGAACTCTATTGGGGTTAGACAACACGTGTCAGGACCTACTCATTGTCGAAATCATACTCTAGATTTAATACTGTCACATGGAATTGATGTTCAGTGTTGGGAAGGTTACTTTGGAAATGTAATAGGTTACAGATTACAAGTTAACCTACTTAAAATGTAATAAGTAGTGTAACTTTTCAATTACTTTATTAAAGTAATGTAACTGATTACATTTGATTACATTTCTAAATTTCTAATGTTTTCAACTGTTAATCATTTTCAAACATGTAAACCAGGTAGGGTTAACCTTACAGTAACACTGATAACTGTCAGACTTTGAAATCATTCATCACTTGAATTAAGATTATAATATTTAAATTTTAAAGGAGACATTGGATGCAAAATATCTTCATTTGCATATAAATGTGTGGGTTAAATGCAGAGCACAAATTCTGAGTATGGGTCACCATACTTGGCCACACTTCACTTCACTTCCACTAAATTCGTTTATGTCTGGCTGCGCAAATCATGCTTTCTGAATGAGGGACAATTCAAGACAGGTTTTGTTAAAAAGTTAAAACTCAAGGATGGATCAGTACCCACTGTTCATGCCTTCTGGGCCCGCCTCCGGCGTTCCTTCTCCTGCTTCTTGGCCTCCTTGTCTCGGTCACGCTGGAGTCCTTGAGCTATAAGACTGTTAAAATCAATTTCTATTTTGTTCAACAAATAAAAAATGTTTACAATACAGAGAAACAATTGATAAAACTTGGCTTACTGAATATCAGGTCCCTTTCTACAAAAGCACTTTTTGTAAATGATTTGATCAATGATCATAATCTAGATTTGCTGTTTGACAGAAACATGGCTAAAACCAGATGAATACATTATTTTAAATGAGTCTACCCCCCAAGATTACTGTTATAAACATGAGCTGCGTCCAAAAGGCAAAGGGGGAGGTGTTGCTACAATTTATAGCAATATTCTCAGTATTTCTCAGAGGGCAGGCTTTAAGAATAACTCCTTTGAAGTTATGGTGCTGCGTATAACATTATCTAGAGAAACACGTGTTAGTGATAAATCCCCTGTGACGTTTGTACTGGCTACTGTATACAGGCCACCAGGGCACCACACAGACTTTATTAAAGAATTACTGTAGCTGATTTTCTATCAGAGTTAGTACTGGCTGCAGATAAAGTCTTAATTGTTGGCGATTTTAATATCCATGTCGATAATGAAAAATATGCATTAGGATCAGCATTCCTAGACATTCTGAACTCTATTGGGGTTAGACAACACGTGTCAGGACCTACTCATTGTCGAAATCATACTCTAGATTTAATACTGTCACATGGAATTGATGTTCAGTGTTGGGAAGGTTACTTTGGAAATGTAATAGGTTACAGATTACAAGTTAACCTACTTAAAATGTAATAAGTAGTGTAACTTTTCAATTACTTTATTAAAGTAATGTAACTGATTACATTTGATTACATTTCTAAATTTCTAATGTTTTCAACTGTTAATCATTTTCAAACATGTAAACCAGGTAGGGTTAACCTTACAGTAACACTGATAACTGTCAGACTTTGAAATCATTCATCACTTGAATTAAGATTATAATATTTAAATTTTAAAGGAGACATTGGATGCAAAATATCTTCATTTGCATATAAATGTGTGGGTTAAATGCAGAGCACAAATTCTGAGTATGGGTCACCATACTTGGCCACACTTCACTTCACTTCCACTAAATTCGTTTATGTCTGGCTGCGCAAATCATGCTTTCTGAATGAGGGACAATTCAAGACAGGTTTTGTTAAAAAGTTAAAACTCAAGGATGGATCAGTACCCACTGTTCATGATCCAGCTGCACCTCCAGAAGTAGTAAGTCTCACTTTTTATTTTTTATGATTATTTGCGAATCGCGTTTGCTCTTCCATAGAAGAGAGGGGCGGGTGAGCAGAGCTCATTAGCATGTAAAGAGATATGCACCGAAACAAGTCGCTGTGAACAGAGCTGTTTTTGACAAGGAAACACTGGAATCTAACAATGCCTTAGAAAAAAAAAACAGTTAATCTTAAAAAAATAAAGCATATACATAAACCCTATAGGAAATATAAGTTATTGGATAAGCATGTTATAAACTTCTGAAACAATGGTGTTTCATATTTTAGAGCAGTCACTGCAATTTATGAAAGAACTCAATTAAATCTGTATGTGGGAGTGTGTGTGAAAAATCAGATGTTAACCCCCTTTGTAATCCTTAACATTTTTATAAGTAACTGTAATTTAATTACACTTTTTCTTAGTAACTGTAACTGATTACAATGACTTTTATTTTACAACTATTTATTCACCACACATACATATATAATATTTTTTATTTTATTTTTTTTCCATTTCAAATTTGCACATGTCAGACCTGTACACACATGATTGTCTGTATTGCATAGTGTTTCTGCTATTTTGTACATTGCCTATTTGTATATTGTTCTTTTATTGTCTGTGTCCTGTCCCGTTGCTGTCATTCTGTTGCACTGTGGAGCTTCTGTCACTATAACAAATTCCTCGTATGTGTAAACATACCTGGCCAATAAAGCTCATTCTGATTCTGATTCTGATTCTGATTTTGTTATTAAATTACGTAATTCCGTTACATGTAACTAGTTACTCCCCAACACTGCTTAACACACATAGGTTTATATTTTTTCTACAAATCTTTGAGTTAACGTACTAAACATGAGTGAAATTTGCAAAGCAGCGCCCCCCCCCCCCCACACATTGATGCTCATGACAAGAATAGCATGTATAGTGATGTATTTCCTGATGTAAATGATATGAAATTTCCTAATCGATCCTCTAGTAGCAAGAAAAAACGTACAAACAAAATAGAAATTGATTTTAACAGTCTTATAGCTCAAGGACTCCAGCGTGACCGAGACAAGGAGGCCAAGAAGCAGGAGAAGGAATGCCGGAGGCAGCTGGAGGACCAAAAGATCTTCTTTAAATTGAGGGCAATTCTGAAGCTGATGAGGAAACAAGAAATAATGTTTAAAAGAATAACAAAGTTGATGAGAGAGATTATTGATTTACATGATTTTTCTGCTGATTTACAAATGTTAACAGATGATCTAGGAGCAATGGATCTTCAGACTGTTACAGAGATATAAATGCTGTAATGATGTTAAAAGTATGTGCTGTGTATTACAAGAGCACAATTATGAATTACTGTGTTTATTTTTGCTTGCTATGTATGAGGGACGGTCGGATGAAAGGAGATGCATTTTGCAAAATTGTGGTTGCAGAATGGAGCTTCTAGCTGAGACCGAGATGTGCGAGTTGGATGGAGGTGTGAGGTTGTGGTCCAGACACCTACATTCAATAATTAGTATGTGCTAAGTAAGATGCATTTTTGATGATCTAAAATAGCTATAGGCAAGCTTGTTATTGTGAAGATGTTTTTTCCCTGTTTGAACTTTTGACAATGAACTTCCCCGACAAAAGCGACGTTTCATGCTTGTGTAACTTGATAGGAGGATTCTGTTGGGTAGATGATGTACAAGGTTATAAAAGGAAGATGAAACGGGAGTGCGGGGCCGTCAATCCGTGGTGAAGACTATACGCTTGTTATTTTCTTGTTATTTTGCTTATGAGTTATTGTTTTTAAATAAAACGAAACCAATTGTTGGTGATTCGTTAAACCTTTAAATCCAGTCTCTGAGTAATTAATTATTAAATAACCAGTTATCAGAACCTGAATAATATCTTATTTCGAGCTTCAAGTGCACCGGACTTGATTGAGCCAGGACGGACACCGGGAGAGAGGGGTTGAGACTTCCAACAGCATCCATTCATTCAAGAGGTAAATATGAATCTGGTGATTGCATATTACTTGTGAATGTTATGGTTGTAAACCGAGAATATCCATCTCACTTTCGGTATAAAAATACTACAATAGTTATCCTTATTGAAGTGAATTAGGTTTAAATCGCCGTCATGCATGAATGAATGATATTTTTTGCAATTTTACACATAATAATCCACAATGATCACATTACACAAAACTAAAATTGCACGTCAAAATAACACATTGTCAATATTTTTTGAGACCCCCCAAAATTTCACAAATCACGTTTTCAGGGGAGCCCATGTCTTATTAAGGGAAGCCGAGCTCCCCCTAGCTCTCCCGTAGTTCGCACCCTGCAAGGTGTCATTTTTTTTCAGAAAACAGCTGGCTTTCAAAAAAGTACAGTTTTTGACCATTAATGTTGTGTGGTGAGTTTGTAAAGATAATTTAAATAGACAAAAAAAACAGTAATACATTTTCTGTTTTTTATTTATAAAAAAAGAGAAAAATCATGATCGAAATAATCCAACACTTCTTACTTCAAAATTCAACTTTATTACATATATACAAGTATTTTTGGGACACTGGTTTGCACAGTTTTCATTCAGGAGACATTTTTGTTCATACACACACACATCTAGGGGAAGTCGTGGCCTAATGGTTGCAAGTTCGAGTCTCAGGTCCGGCAGGAATTGTAGGTGGGGGGAGTGAATGTACAGCGCTCTCTTCACCCTCAATACCACGACTGAGGTGCCCTTGAGCAAGGCACCGAACCCCCAACTGCTCCCCGGGTGCCGCAGCATAAATGGCTGCCCACTGCTCCGGGTGTGTGTGTGTGTGTTCACTGCTGTGTGTATGCAATTAGGATGGGTTAAATGCAGAGCACAAATTCCGAGTATGGGTCACCATACTTGGCCACGTCACGTCACTTTCACATGCATGTTCCCATACATTTACATGCACGGACTCATTATAGCGATGCACACACTACATGTGAAAAAGTCTCACTCAGCCTGCTCCCAAAGTCTCATCAAAAATAATCCCAATCGACTCTTGTGTTGTTTACTCCTCCTTCACCATTTTTTTGTTCATTTCGTTTATTATTTTATGCAATCCAAAACTCTGCGCTCCCTATCTCTCCATTCAAATTCTCCCTTTCCTTCCCATTCTTTTATTCCTCTTCAATAACTTTCCTTTTAGTGATAGCTTAATTAAATCATTACCATTTAAAGTTTAATTATCTTTTAAGCAATATTACAGATTTAAAACCTCCTGAAATTAAATGAATCTGAATCCTTTAGCTCATTTACTGAACTCGCACTGAATCACGTTACAGAAAACACATTGTCCAGTTGTTCCAGTTTCTTTCACACAGAAGTGCGAATCCTGAAAATTTACAAGTGTGTGAGTTTGTTTATAGAACGCTGTTGTCACTGCTGCAAACTCCCATACATACAAATAATTATTCAAAAAATATAATTTACCTGCAGCCCCCTCCGCTAGGCCACTGGGCTTCAGCCTGTTGAAACCTGTATGATAATGTACCCCTGGCTCAGGCTGTCAGACACTACTGGTACTGGGTTCAGTTCAGTTCAGCGCAGCCGTAACCTTGATAGGGAAGTGTGCATGAGTGAAAGAGAGTTACAAAAATGTATAGATGGTTAGAATAGAATCGTATATAATAATTCTGTATTTCCTGACTAGGTCTTAGATGACGAAAAGGGTATATTTTAAAAATCCCTAATATAGTGTTGCATGAATTGGGGAAAATATTCTTCTGCAATTTTTCTGATAAAAGACGCTGAAAACAGTGAATCATAAGCTGCTTTAGTGTAAATGAACACAGTGCCGCGCTTTACTCTGAAAAATGCAGTGCATATATTTACTGAAAGAAATAGCAGATGATCTCAATTTTATTTCAATTATCCATGCAGCCCTACTCTAATATCGCTCGCTAACCGATATGGGTTATTGTGCATACCTTTAATGGTGGGTCCCAAAACAACAAGTTCTCCCATCTCAGACACAATCTCACGATGAAAAACTAGTGGAGAACAAGGGGCAGTTAGTTTAAAAATGCTTTAAATCAATAGAAACTATTTTAGAAGTCCTATTGTAAACTATTAACTGTCAATGTGATATTAATATACACATAGCCTACCTTCGTTTCTGTTGGCCATCAGGATGCGTGGCATGAGTTTCTCCTGGCAGTAGGTGCGAAAGGAATCCCAAAGCATGATCTCCTCCTCTGCAGGAGACCCTCCAGGTCCAAAGCATCACGCCAGTTGAACTGCACTTTAGCTGAAGTTTATATGACATGTTATAAACAGACATGAAGGTTAGTGATCACCAGATCTTTACAAGTTTAGAGCATAAGAATACTGCAAATGAAGTAAACACGTGTTTTCACTTGCTTCTTTTCATCAGACTTCTCTGCATCTGATAGAATAATATAATTATACCTGTGCATCTTTACAATGTTATGCATTTGAAAATAGAAATGTGTGAAAAACTTGACTTTAATTCTATAATTGAATTGTGAAATTAAACATGCGCTAATAAAGATTACATAAAACTCTAAGTAAATCACATTTAAATGGATAGTTCATTAAAAAAATTAAATTGATTCACTATAATGGTGTTTCCAAACCATATTGTACTTTTTATTTAAATGATCTTCATGCTACATAATGATTTGCATGTGTTATTTGATTTGAATAAAGACTTCAGTTTCAATCTGTTCTTCACATGAATTTAGTATATGGCTTCAGAAGGCTTGGCATATACAGGTGCATCTCAATAAATTAGAATGTCGTGGAAAAGTTCATTTATTTCAGTAATTCAACTCAAATTGTGAAACTCGTGTATTAAATAAATTCAATGCACACAGACTGAAGTAGTTTAAGTCTTTGGTTCTTTTAATTGTGATGATTTAGGCTCACATTTAACACAAACCCACCAATTCACTATCTCAACAAATTAGAATACTTCATAAGACCAATAAAAAAAAACTTTTTAGTGAATTGTTGGCCTTCTGGAAAGTATGTTCATTTACTGTATATGTACTCAATACTTGGTAGGGGCTCCTTTTGCTTTAATTACTGCCTCAATTCGGCGTGGCATGGAGGTGATCAGTTTGTGGCACTGCTGAGGTGGTATGGAAGCCCAGGTTTCTTTAACAGTGGCCTTCAGCTCATCTGCATTGTTGGGTCTGGTGTCTCTCATCTTCCTCTTGACAATACCCCATAGATTCTCTATGGGGTTCAGGTCAGGCGAGTTTGCTGGCCAATCAAGCACAGTAACACCATGGTCATTGAACCAGCTTTTGGTACCTTTGGCAGTGTGGGCAGGTACCAAGTCCTGCTGGAAAATGAAATCAGCATCTCCATAAAGCTTGTCAGCAGAAGGAGGCATGGAAGTGCTCTAAAATTTCCTGGTAGATGGCTGCGTTGACTGTGGACTTCAGAAAACACAGTGGACCAACACCAGCAGATGACATGGCAGCCCAAATCATCACTGACTGTGGAAACTTCACACTGGACTTCAAGCAACATGGATTCTGTGCCTCTCCACTCTTCCTCCAGACTCTGGGACCTTGATTTCCAAATGAAATGCAAAAATTACTTTCATCTGAAAAGAGGACTTTGGACCACTGAGCAACAGTCCAGTTCTTTTTCTCCACAGCCCAGGTAAGATGCTTCTGACATTGTCTCTGGTTCAGAAGTGGCTTGGTAGCCCTTTTCCTGAAGACGTCTGAGCGTGGTGACTCTTGATGCACTGACTCCAGCTTCAGTCCACTCCTTGTGAAGCTCTCACAAGTGTTTGAATCAGCTTTTCTTGACTGTATTCTCAAGCTTGCAGTCATCCCTGCTGCTTGTGCACCTTTTCCTACCCAAATTCTTCCTTCCAGTCAACTTTGCATTTAATATGCTTTGACACAGCACTCTGTAAACAGCCACACCTTTCAGTAATGACCTTCTGTGACTTACCCTCTTTGTGGAGGGTGTCAATGTTCGTCTTCTGGATCATTGCCAACTCAGCAGTCTTCCCCATTATTGTAGTTTCAAAGAACAAGAGATACCCAGAATTTATACTGTATGGATGGTCATTTATTGAAACTCAAATGTAAATATTCTAATATTTTGAGATACTGATTTTTGACTTTCATGAGCTGTAATCATCTAAATTAAAACAAAAAAACTTTTGAAAGGTTTTACTTTACATGCAATGAAGCTAAAATATATGAGTTTCTCTCATATTTCATATAAGTTTCACTTTTTGAAATAACTTACAAGAAAAAATGAACTTAAAAAAAAAAAATGCTGGCGGGGAAAGAGTTAATCACATGTGATCTTCAGAAGACACACTCTTTATTTGAGTGTGACTGTTTTTACAAATCATTTGACATTATACAAATAACATTCATTTAGCATTACAGCACTGATTCATTGAATATAAGCAAGCAAGTCAAAAATATCAATACTGACTATAATTAAAAACAAATTGCAACGCTACGCAGGCTATGAAACCACCTTCAGTAGTCTTGAGCTGAAACCAATATTTTGGAGTTTAAAAAGGTTTAGGGACCTTAAAAACATCAATATTCAATATTAAATGTAAAGCATATGAGGCAGCAAAAGACTGAAAAGTGAAATATGTTAAATATTTGCCTCCAACAAAGGGCATGATCAAAACTATGAAAATAAAAAAGAAAGACTGTGTACAGGTGTCTTCAATATTCCCAGCCCATTTCCATAGCCAGCCTATGTAAACAGATGAGGAAATCTGGAAACTCATCAATCATCTTCTCTTCGTAGAACTCTTTTACCCTATTGGAAACAAATTAAAAGACTCAGATCTTACAATATATAATATACGATAATAAATACAAAAATCATGGAACCTTCAGTTAAACACTCTAAACATGTATGCAGAAACTAATGGAGGTTGTCTTTGTTAAACTTGTATCCTGCGAAATTTACATATCGCCCCTTTTCTATACTTACCGATGTCCCAGTGCATTGCGTAAATGCCGTAACAGGCCAAGCAAGTCATTGGGAAGATTTTTTCCAATTTTCGTCCATGCCTTAGGAGCCTGCAAATACAAAGTCGGGGTCTTACACCTGGAAATCTCAGCGCAGGAAGATACAACACTGTTTTTTTAGAATCACTCTAGTTCTCAACCTCCGTTCTTCAACACCAAAATTGTTTATTAAAAAAAAAAAGTCCTTATAATAAAACATTTAAATCTGAAAATAATAATTATAATATATAATATTAAATAATAAAAAAATATGAATCTCACAAATAGCACATAAAAACAGCACAAACCAGGTTTAGTTATGTTGCAACTGAACTTATATGTTTTGTATTATCCTCTGCTTTGTGTATTTTGTTGTATGATTCGTAAGGGCATCACATCAACTGTCCATGCTGCCATTTGTCTAATTTGCTTCTAACAAGTGATTTATAAATTTGTAAGATGCACAGATGTAGACATAAACAACAATAGAAATGGAAGTGAAGCGTTTCTTCCCCCTAAATTTAATAAGACTGTTGTCTATTTTGCTGTACTAAATATTTCTTTTTGAGCCAAAAAGAACGCACGTCACGCCTCTATTCATCAGTTTGCACTGGCTACCAATAGCTGCTCGCATTAAATTCAAGGCATTAATGTTTGCCTACAAAACCACCTCTGGCTCTGCACCCCTTTACCTAAATTCATTACTTCAGACTTATGTGCCTCTAGAAGCTTGTGTTCTGCAAGTGAACGACGCATTGTAGTGTCATCCCAAAGAGACACAGAATCACTTTCACAGACTTTTACATTAACTGTTCCCACCTGACCAACTCAATCCAGCAGCTGAGTCCTGAGCCATCTTCAAGAAACGGCTAAAAACACATCTCTTCCATCTTTATTTGACCCTCTAACTCTAGCACTCTCTATTATAATTTTATTTTATCTTTTTATTAAAAAAAAAAAACACACATTTGACCCTCTATTAATTGCATATTTATTGTCTAACTGCTAGCTTTTCTTGTAAAACTAACACTAGCTTTCTTTTTTCTATTCCATCTACTTGTTTCTTATAAAAATAAAAAAAAAAACTACTAGTTTTCTTTAAAAAAAAACAAACAAAAAAAACCTTTCTACGTGTACTGCGTTAGGCTAACCAAGACTTGTCATAACACTTGCATGTTTTTGCTCTTTTGTTGGTTTTGATTGCCTCTAATGTCCTCATTTGTAAGTCGCTTTGGATAAAAGCGTCTGCTAAATAACTAAATGTAAATGTAAATATGCACGATTACAGGATTAGGTGCACTTTATTAGGCTATTTAGCTCTGATTTTCCCCTCCGTCTGAACATAAGAGACGACCCTACAACCCAATTTGGGGTCACGAGTACTACCTAATACCTACCAGCAGTGTTGGGGAGTAACTAGTTACATGTAACGGAGTTACGTAATTTAATTACAAAATAAATGTAACTGTAATTTGTTACAGTTACTGAGAAAAATATGTAATTAAATTACAATTACGTATGAAAATGTTAATGATTACAAAGAGGGTTACATCTGAATATTTTCACACTCATAGAGATTTAATTGATTTCTTTCCCAAATTGCATTGACTGCTCTAATATGTCTCATATTAACCAGTGTTTTAGGAGTTTAGGACACATGCTTGTTCGATAACCATTTTATTTCCTATTTGGTTTTATGTATATGCTTTATTTTTTTAAGGTTAACTGTTTTTTTCCAAGGCATTGTTAGATGCCAGTGTTTCTTGTCATAGCTATGCAAAGATTTAATTTCAAAAACAGTATCTATTAAACTGTATCTTATGATTTTAAATCTACATTTAACCTTAGAGCCTCAAAGTAAAAAGAGGTGCTAAAGACTGATTTTGTGGTGGCTGTGCTTTAAAATTAAATTATTATAATCTTAATCGAAGTGATGAAGGATTTTTGACATCAGTGTTGAGTTCTAATGTAAGGTTAACCCTGCCTGGATTAAATGTTTGAAAATGATTAACAGTTAAGAAAAAAATAGAAAAGAAAAATGTAAGAAATTTAAATTTAGAAGTAATCAAAAATACTCAAATGTAATCAGTTACATTACTCTAATAAAGTAATTGAAATCGTTACACTACTTATTACATTTTAAACAGGATAACTTTTAATCTGTAACCTATTACATTTCCTAAGTAACCTTCCCAACACTGCCTACCAGTGAAGAATCACTAATCTAGTTTGCCGTTAAGGCTGATTTATAGCTCTGTATCGGACCTACTATGCATCGCTTTTCATTTATACATCTGCACAGTGTTGGGCAGTAACTAGTTACTGTAACTTAGTTACTGTAATAATATTACTTTTTGCAGTAACTAGTAGTGTAACTAATTACTAATAAGATTTCAGTAATAATATTACAGTTACAATCCATAAAACAGCTTAGTTACTTTTGATGCCTCGACCCGCTGATTTAAAATCCAACAATCAAATTATTCCTAGATTTATTTTCACAATTTTCACGACTCACACATGCATGTGATGAGGTGCAGCAGGCAAGCTCGGAATATGGAAAAGATTACATTTAGCAGGTAGAAATATTGCATTATATAATTTTTTTCAGGAATAAAGATGATCTGAACACAGTTGTGTATTACTTTACTCTGGCTTTACATCCCTCTGATCAACATGTGCTACATTATATTACTATAATTAAACATCTTTTTGGAAAATTAAACAGTTTCTTAGAAACTTATGTGATTTGATAAAATACATAATGAAATATAATCGTATATGGGAAACGGAGAAATTACAATTAGCTCCAAGCTACACATGACAATTAATGAGATGAATACAACACTTCTGCTTTAATATCATGATCAATCACTATTGAGTGTTTGTAATAACTTCTGACTGCGATCTGATGTGGATTTTGGTCAAATGATGAGGCAGAAATATGTTATTAGTAACATTTATGTGGAAGATACACAGTTACAACTACTGTGGGGCGTGAAGAAACAATGTAACTAGTAGTGTAACTAATTACTGTTGCCAGAAAGTAATAAGTAAAGTAACAATATTACTTTTGAAAGGAGTAACTAGTAATGAGTAATATATTACTTTCTTTGAGTAACTAGCCCAACACTGATTCTGCGTCATTGTCCATGTTGACGTGCAGTACACATGCAAACAAAGCGCTATATATATATATATATATATATATATATATATATATATAAATAAATAATGCATCATTCATTCATTCATTCACTAGTCTGCAGTGTCCACGGGCATGTTGCTGGTGTAACCCACAAAGCCGAAGAAGCAGCAGCTTATTGGAGAAGCATCAGCCTTGACAGCAGCAAATAAATATTAAAGAACAGATCATTTATTTAAAACTACAATACAAAAAATAAGACAACAACGGAACAGGAAAAGATGGCATTCTTTCAATCTCCACAAAGACTTGGCAGAACAACATTGTTTGTCGTGGACAATTAAGTGATGTATATGCTATGTTGTAATAAACGTTAAGACACTTGTTCTTTGCTTTGTTTTATTTTGAATTAGAAGGTGTAACATTAAAATATATTTAAGTGCAAAAAAACACGCACAAAACTCAAATACATATGGAGGGAGGATTTCTAGCAGACCAATCACAGCGCTTGCGGTCCGCGTAGAATTGACGCACTGTGACATTTTTGGAGAGGTGCACGTCAGGTTACGCCATAGCCTGCAGTACTACGCACAGCATACGGCGGTGCATGTTCGACAGAAGTATAAATCAGTCTTTAATTGTACAAACACAACTGTAACTAAACCAATCAGCAATTTAGCAAGGAGAGCAAAACACATCTCTTACGTTTAGGTGAAGAAGTCATTGCTCACCTTTGTCTTCCAGTCAGAAAAGGTTTTTCCCTCTGTGTATTTCTGTACAGTCTCATAAAGCTTTTCATTGTTTTCGTAGTTCTTGTATTCCTGGACTTCCTCTTTATTCCCCAGATTGTGAAGAACCTCTCTTATTCTGAAGGAAAAACAAGATTGTGAAGGCATACAGCATGTTCAAGTGTGAGTTCACATCATTTCTGCACAGATCAATTATATAATAATGATCTAATTCTTCTTTCAGAGAAACACTGGTGCACAAATATGAGGGCTAGTCAGGGAATTTATGATTGAAAATTTTTCCTGACATGGTCTACTCTTACAGGGTTTCTACAGATATGAACAAGTGAAATGTATTTTTTTAAGACCTTTTTAATACCACCTTGTATGAAATTTAAGACCTAAACCTGTAATGGAAATACACATGATATTACATACATAAATGTAATATTTAATGTGTTTAATGTAAAAAAAAAAAAAAAAAAAAAAAAAAAAAAATCAATCATCGCTGTCATAAACGATATTTTTCACTACAATATAACTTTTCATATCAGCAGACAATATTCCACACAAAATATCCCCACAAAACTACCACATCACCGAGATTTTTGGTGGTGTAAACAATTATTCTGAAGCAATATTTTCATCAGTGTTCTATCAGCTTTTACATACTTAAATCTGCATATTTTTATTTACCTTTATAAAGGCCTTTTTGTTTTTTTACTTTTTAAATGTATGCATCACCTTTCATGTCAAATTATTATAATTTATCAATAAATTGTAATAATGTTAGCAGTCAGATTAAATCATTTTCACTGCAAAATTACAACTGCAATAAATAATGTTATGAGATTAATGTTTTAAATGCATTTATGAATATACAAATAAGAAATGTTGGGGGGGGGGATGCATACATTTCAACATACTAAACCACCAGCAAGTGGCGGTAATTCACTTAATGAGTGAGTCATTGGCTTGAATCGCCCTCTATACCCTCATAGTTGTACACTTGTTTTTGCGGTGCATTGTGGGATTGAATGAGTGCACTCGAGAACACACTATGATTTCGGATACAGCCACTTAAATGGCTGTCCTCAAATAGTGCACTATATGAGGGTATAGGTGGCGATTTCGGATACAGCCATTGAGTCGTTCATTCAACTGATTCGTTCAAAACGCTGAATCATTCAGTAACAAAACACGCCGAGTGCTGCTTGGAGAATGTGCTATACTTCTGCTGTGATCCTTGTTTGGAACTATTTTCATTGGTGAAACAGAACAAAACAGTAAAATGTCTAATAACTTAATAACTTGACTAACTAACTTTAATTGTTTATTGAACTAAAATCAATGTAACATTTGCAATCATGAGAATATTCAGCGAAATAGCTCCCTTGGTATGTTACTGAACTATATCATGTTATAAATAAACGAATGTTACATATTTTGAATTTTTATCTCAGTGTGTTTCTTCAGAGTTTCTTTATGTGTGCTGTTATGCTCATTTGTTTTGAAGTCTCTCACAAAGAGACAGGCAGCACGACCTTGATACCAGAAATAACATTCCATTATCAATCGCTGGTTATGTTGAATGTATTAAAATCATTAATATCATTCTTTCGTTTCGATGCTTCGCTGATTATTTTTTTGTCACTAAAGTTTTAATCAGGATGTTTGTCCGGTCGGGTTGGGCAAATAATAAAGCCAAAAACATTTTAAACTAGCTAGAAGGCTGGTGGTCGGGGGGGGGGGGGGGGGGGGGAATCTGTCCAATGATTGTAAATGGTCATTAGGTCCGACTGAAGATATTTTAGCGGTAATGTGACCAAAAATATTTAAGACTTATCGAATCTGAATTCAAGACATTTTACAACTTTTTAAGGCCTTTTATTAGGAAAACGTTATTTAAGACTTTTTAAGGACCCGCAGGGAAATTTAACAATGTACTCTTACTAACAGGCAGGAAAGCAGCACGTTGTAGAGCTGTATCAAGGAAGATCAGAACCGATGCAGACCGACAGCTCAGGATAGTAAAGAGATAATAAAGAGCCCAATGTCTAGAAAAAAACACAGCCAGTCGCTCAGTATGAGAGAGACACTTTTTGCCATAGAAAACGAAGAATCTTTAATACTGGAAATAAACACATCAAATGAGCAAGAAGTAAAAGAGTAAAAGAATGCAGTGAAAGACTAGGCAGAAGATAAAGCAAGAATAAGGAGCAAATGATTTTTTTCTAAGGATCAAACATTAATTATAATTTACCGTTTATCATCCCAGAAAAAAGGGTGATCTAGGACCTTGTCGACGGTCGGTCTCTCAGATTGGTCTTTGTTGATCATCCAATCTATGAGATCCATTGCTGTGCTGTCTTTGACATCATCCCGAACTCGTTTCCCTTCTAGAATGTTTGCTTCACGTGAGATGACGTAACCAAACGGATGTTTCCCATCAGAGAGGATGTAATATGTTAACATCCCCGCAACCTACAATAAATGCACTGGCCATGATCAGAGTAGGAAAAGTTCAAGAAATCACAAACAGACATGAGTTCTGTGAACTCAACTGATAATAAAATCCTCTCTTAGATTATCTCATGTTGGCATGACTGCAGTTGATTGATGGTATTTCACAAACCTGAATGTCAGAGCTCTGTTTGTAATGAGCTTTGAGCTCTGTATTGCCCTGTTCGAACTGTTCCAGGATCTCCGTTGCCTCCCAGCCTTGTGTACCAGCTCTATCAGTATAAACTCTGCTTTTCCCCTCCTCCAGTTTGCGACTTATACCAAAGTCAGCCAGCCTTGCCCTTTCTTCTTTATCTAATAGGAGAAGGAATGATAGTTTTGAATACGTTGAATGAAAGTTGAAATCTGGATGAGGACCAGCAGCAGTAAACGACGAGAGAATTAAAATTTTTGAACCATCGCTTTTAATAAAGTCAAAAGCGTAGACTGATTTACGTTAATCTGAGAAACGAAAGTAAAATAGATGTATATTTATACCTATCAAAACATTTCTAGGCTTTATATCACGATGTATCACTCCAGCACGGTGAAGAACTTGAAGGCCAAGAAGCATCTCCTTCACTATTTTCCTCAAAGCGGTCTCTTTTCTGTCCTTTTGCTCTGGCTGACGAAGATATTCCATATACTCCTCTAGATCATATTCACAAAGCTGGTTTGCAAGATAGTAAAAATCTTTATCCTCAGCACAGGTCACATACCTGACGATATTCTTGCTTTCAAGCTTTAAATCTTGCAAAAGCTTCAGTTCATTTTCAAAGTCTTTGTTGTTCTTTGGGTTCTTGGTTATTAGTTTAATGGCCACCTCAATACCGTCTTTTCTCATTCCAATATATACTTGTGTGCCACTTCCTCCAGAGCCAATCATGTACTTCTCAGCTTTATAAAAGTAGAGGCTATCTATATTTTTTATGTTAGGCTCTCTTAACAGCTCCTTTATATTTGTACTATGTCTTGTAGAGGATTCATTCCTCCAGGTGATTCGCATGTCCTCAGTCCTTTGTTGGATAACTTGCATCTGTAGTATTTCTGTATTTTGAGAGCGAGATTCAGTTTCCAGTTCTTCTGATGAAGTCTGTGCAGATGGCCATGCAATCCCTTGTTTAACTCCTATAAATAAATAAATAAATAAATGTTGTTTATTTTACAGTTATAAGAAAATATATAATATACATTAATAAGTGGTCAGGCAAATATTTTTTACTTTAAGTTAAGGTTTTATATTTCAATTGCACAGCACAGTATAATGCAGTCATTTTTGACAATGAAATTATAATTATGCAATTAAGCTCACAAATTAGATTTTAGTATTAGTACCATATAAACATATTAAATTATGAGTAAAACTAAAACTACAAATATTAACATAAATAATAAATTAGTCATACACAACATGAGTATAAACATCCATTCAGATCTAGAATCTTTCACCTTGATCTTCAACCAGGAAAGGCTTAATAACGTTGAGCAAATGATGCGTTTTGGGTGCGGGAAGGTGGCACTTTTACTGCTTTCTAAAGTAAGCAGCACTGCACAACAGTTCATGTGCTGGTCGTCGACTAATTAGGACCCGAAGTAGATAAATATCAAGTGTGGTTTTTAAAACAGTATGTGACAACACTGGGAAACTCTGTATATACATGCAGTGTGCGCATGTCAAAAGATTAAATCCTATCAGAAGCTTGTGACATATAAAACGCGCATATCAACCCGATCACTTTATTTAGCGTTCATGTAAACACTACGTTCGGATTCGTCAGTCAGAATTAATTAATTACAATGGAAGCAAAAAGTGTCCATGTAAGCGTACCTATTAATGTATACAATTGTATGTTACAAAAGTACTTTAGAATTGATCATTACAATAACAGGAATGAGAAAATCTGATGCTAAATGCAGGCTTCATTGTCTTTATTAAAATAATATAAGTTCTTATTTTAAAAATTCTTATTTAAAACTGAATATATAAAACTGAAAAGTGTTCCTGTGGCTCAGTGGTAGAGCATTGCGTTAGCAGCGCAAAAGGTTGTGGGTTCGATTCCCAGGGAACACACATACTGATAAAAAACATGTATAGCTTGAATGCACTGTAAGTCGCTTTGGATAAAAGCGTCTGCTAAATGCATAAATGTAAATGTAAATGTATCTCATGGAAAATTCCTGTCAGTTGTTTTGTGAGATTCGCTCGTGAACGCAGGGCTTTAGAGGAGAAAAAGCTGTGCTTACGGTTTGGGGGTCTGGCTGCTAGGAAGGGCTGGAAAGGAGGTTGTGTCATGGGTCTGGAGAAAACAGGCGGCTCCTCGCCAAACACCTCAATCATGATCTGGATGAGCCCGTACAGATTTGACTGGGGCTAATGGGCCAGGACGAAATAAAACAGAAGTAACAGAATGAGTGAGAGATCTGACGTGTTCCAGGTTCCTGATTTCAACGTGTATTGAAATAGTGTAAAACATTATCTTTTTTTTTTTAATGAGACATGAGGAAAAAACTTTGATATTAGAATGAAATAATTTCGTGTGATGGATTGAGTTTTACATGTTTCCACTCGTGCAGGTATGGCAGGTAGATCTTGCCATTGGCGTCGATGTGTTTGCCAGGTTTGATCATCATCGCACTGGTGGGCTTCACAAAACATATAGGAGGATTGTAGGGATATGAATCCAGCAGCCACAAGCACATGGGAATATTATACACATTCCCTGAAACAGGAAAACATGCACGCATGGTTATATATGTTATAATGCAGTCTTCATCTTTACACTTTAAACAGTTCTCTAACTCACCTCTATAACTAACTGGAACAGTTCCTGTGAGGCTCATCAAGTCTTTGGATGATCCGTCTTTAAACACTGTGAAACAAACATCAGTTATTCATGGAAAACTCAAAGAATTATGTTTCCAGAGACCTAGAAAACACAGAATCTTACCGTACGCATCCAAAACAGGTCTGAGGTCTTTATAATGAGAGCTAATGTTTATTATCTCTTTGGCAGTGAGATCTCTGTATGTGTATTGCTGAAATATATTTAAAAAAAAATACATTTATATGAATAACCCAACAAACTATTGTCTCCATTATAAAGCCTTATCACAATGAAACTATGAAAATATATTGTATCAACATGACATATCAAATTATTTAAATGTGCATTCAATAATAATCTGTTATATACATAA
Source organism: Aspiorhynchus laticeps (assembly GCA_023376895.1). Classification (NCBI taxonomy): domain Eukaryota; kingdom Metazoa; phylum Chordata; class Actinopteri; order Cypriniformes; family Cyprinidae; genus Aspiorhynchus; species Aspiorhynchus laticeps. The sequence continues at coordinate 31,374 of JALXFT010003180.1, read as the reverse complement.
AAAGTTTGCTTATGTTATTAAAGTTATTATAAAATATTAATATAATTATTTTGACTTTTAAATTGTAAAACAACATATGAAATGCCCAAAATCCAGTATGACAACTGTTTTAGTACAGCTTATATAAATACAGACAAATAACCTGCCTAATACAGTAGATAAGTTAAAAAAATTAAAATAAAAGAATAGAATGCTTGCCTTTGCAACTACAATAAATGAACTGAACTACTCAAATAAAAATAAAGCTTAATAAAAATATTTTTTTTAAAACGATGACAAAATTCTGATAAAAAAATTGGCAAAAGCACGAAACAAAATTACTAAAATTACAATGAAAACTGAAAATATTATATATATGAAAGCATATGCGTAATACTAAAATAACACTGTATATTTTAAATATATGGTGCAAATATAATTTATCATTCATAATTATCTTTACATTAACAAGAATGAGAAATTATACAGAACATCTTGATACTAAAAACAATCATCTCTATGTAAATAATATTCTTAATATTCTAAAATTCTTATTTATAATTCTTTATGTCTTCAAAGTCTTAACACAACTGTATGAAAATATATTTAATCAAGATGACATCAAATTATTTCAATGTGCATTCAATAATGATCTGTTAAGCGTTGTGTAAAAATATTTGCTAATATTATTAATGAAAGTTATTATAAATTACATAACTATTTTGACTTCAAAACATATCCTATAATCAATGACAATTATGTCAATACATCTTATATAAACACAGACAAATAACCTGCGTAATACAGTATATATGAGATTATTTTTCATCTTGACACAATAATATCAAATGCTCATTATACTCAATTTAACTATTCAAATGAAAGAATAAACCAAAAGGCACGATACTGACCTTCAGCATCTTTTTAATAGCTCCTTCCCTGGCAACAGCCATGATTTACTACAGAAATATAAATAAATACACCAAACTCCTGAGAAATACAAGAATAAATGTGTTAAATGTGAAATAAACGAGTGTGTCTGAGCTCAGACAAACCCTAAAACACTTGTATGAATGCCTGCTGTCTGACATAAACACACTCTAAACACTTTAATAACTCATTAATATAGTCCGATTAATTTACTGAGAATTCAATAAATATGGTAAAGTCGACTAGCATTCATCGCGAGGAAGATAATTAACATCTGGGGGAAAAAAGAAAAAAGACATTTATTAAACTTTAATTAAGAGAGTTCCTACTCATCATGGTGAAGTAATACAGAATGTTGTATATGATCCATTTGGTTTAGTCAGGTTAAACTTATACATTTAAAACTTACGCAGCTGCTACCATTTGTTCAATGCCTTTAAAAACTGCAAGTCTTATACACAGAAAATCTAATCAAAAAGTCAATGTCAAAGTTCAATGAAGACATGATTAGAATATCCAGCAAGTCTACATAGGCCTACATAAATGTACATCAATATTCATATACACCGCAATTAGCCTGAAATTATAAGTATTAGAATAAATTATAATAATTATTATTTGTAACAAGTATAATGTAATAATGCCTTAAACATGTATATTATTTTTTTGATGCAGATTGACGGCTGGTCCACCCAATCAAATGAAATTTTATAAAGAAGGTTTTATGCATAGTTAATAGATTACACAAGCATTAGAATTAGGGATGTTCATTTCGGTTATTTTTCCAAACCGACAACCGACGCTCGTTAACCGATTATTAACCGTTAACCGCCGATTTTTTTTTTTTTATTAGAACTGAATTAAAGTAGAAAGAATAATTAAAAATACTAACATTTGTTTTCCGGGGATTAATTTTACATGCGCAGCAGCAAACAACAGAACATGAGGTTTCACATGATCATATCATATCACATCACGCACCTGCAGCGCTTCTGCGAGCGGAGAAAAACAGAATAAAGTTAGGCGATATATATGTATACAGGGGCGGACTTAACCAATAAGCGAGGTAAGCGGCCGCTTAGGGCCCCGGGGAACCAGGGGGCCTCATCTGATATTGGCGAAACATATTGCAGCGTTAATATAGCCGTTCACAGACATATCCGCTGATTTCTTGAACGCAGTGACCAGAAGTATTTAAGTTAGAATCCACTTACCAATCAAAATGCCATGTTTTTGTGCTGAGTTCTGCAGGTCGGGAATCATCTCATTATAACAAAGTGTAGATAAGATGTAAATAAGAGATTCATTGTGTAGAGAGCTTATTAACTGAATGTCGTGAGATCGTGATGAATTGAAGTGAGTGACAGCTTTTAGTGATTCTAGGCTGTATAATACTGTCTGACTGTCTCAGAACAGAGATATTCAGCTCAGTAAAGACAGTATTGTGATTCAAGTCACAATTGTATTTATCTTGATGTTTCAAAATGACTCTCTTGTGTGCTTCTCATAGGCGCGCCGGCACGAACTGCCGCATACTCGTATAAATGCACGAATAACTGGAGATTTTCCCTTAATAATAGGTTTAATTTTCCATTTGTTTCTTGGCAAACCCTACAGTATGCCTTCAGAACACTTGGAATATGGAATGAGTTGCATGGGATGATTTTATGTTTGTAAAAAGATTGGAAAAATTTACAATTTATTAAATGGACAAGTGCAAGCATATCTTTATTTGTGATCTAAAAAAACATAAGGTAGCCTAATTTGGCTTTAGAACAGCATCAGGTTGACTAATTACTGGTTGTGAAGGGACAAATAAACTAGAGCAAGCGAGCAAAATAAGCATAAACACTTGGAATATGGAATAAGTTGCATGGGATAGTTTTATGTTTGTAAAAAGATTGGACATTTTTACAATTTATTAAATGGACAAGTGCACGCATTTTTCTTTTTTTCCGATAATGTCTTCCTTTTGTGATCAGAAAAAAAAGGTAGCCTAATTTGGCCTAGTTATATATATATATATATATTATAACGAATAAATAGGCCTATACGAGAAATATAGTTTCACTTAAATAATAATTTAAACAAGCCTATATAGAGTTTTGGTTCATTTATGTGCTGCGCGAGAGGAAACCAGATGCAGAAAGCGGCATCCTATTTTTTTAGGCTTAATTTACAAAAGCGCAAAGATTAGTTTTTATTGTGAATGTACACAAATAAAAGCAAACCTTTATAATTCCGATTATCTTTATGACTAATAGGAGTATTTGCTTCCACTGTTAAACATTCTACCTTGACAATGCAGCCTGTTCATTATCATTATAAAAAACATATGGGAAAAAAAAACAGACTGCTCAATTTAAACATGCTTTAAATATGCTTTCCTGTAGCTCAAATGGTAGAGCATGGCGCTAGCAACGCCAAGATCATGGGTTCGATTCCCAGGGAAAACAAGAGCTGATCAAATGTAAAACTGTAACTTTTTTTTTTTTTCTTTTTTTTTTTTTTGGCCTGTCAGTAGCACAGATAACACATGACAGTACATATGCGTGGCTATGCTATCATCATTCACAGCCTTGTTTTTTTTTTGTTTTTTTGTTTTTTTTCCCTTTTCTTTTTTTTTTAATTAAATATATTTATTTATTTTTTTTATTTTTATTTTTTTTTTATCTTTTTTTTTTTTTATATTAATTAATTAATTTAATTTTATATACCCTTTTACTTAACCACAGTGTGACAGACAAGACCAGGGGACAGAGAAAACAAGAGAGAGAAAGAAGAAAGAAGAAAGGAAAAAAAATTAAAAAAATAAAAAAAGGTTGTGGGGAAAGTCAACAGAGAAAGGGGAGAGAGAGAGAAAAAAAGAGAATGGGGGATAGAGAGAGAGAGGAAAAAAAAAACAAACAAAAAAAACAAAAACAAAAAAAAAACTGTAACTTGAATGCAATGTAAATCGCTTTGGATAAAAGCGTCTGCTAAATGCATAAATGTAAAATGTAAATGTAAATATACATGTAGTAAAATCTGTGCCATTAAGGGTTATCACCGTACAGCCATGAAGTTATGAAAAACATGTTGTTTTATGTAGATATTGGAACATGAGTGAAGCAGACCTACATAAAAGGTAAATAATATTTTGGCATTCAAATACATCGCGAATACGGAAACATTTGATTGTGTCGAAGGAGACCCAACATTGGTTTCAGTTTCGTTTTAACATAAATGAATTCGTTTTGGTTTGTTGTTTATATAGCTATAGCTTGTTACATTTTTAATTCCTGTTCTTTTCTAAATAGCCTACTGTTAATTGAAATGATTTGTTGTGGAGTGAGGGGAACTAAAATAGCCTAGTTATGTTTACAGTGTTTATTATAATGTTTATAATTGGCGTCGGCCTATTTCTGAATGAAATAATAAAATGCATTTATGTTTTTCTCTCTCTCTCTCTCTCTCTCTCTCTAAAAAACTTTTTTGTATATATACGCATAGCTTATTTTAACCATGCAGCAAACCTTTTAAAATATTTTGATAAATTACTGAAAAAAAAAGTGACTTTAAACCCTTTAACTGATTGTATTAATCAGTCAAAATTCTGATCGGTCGGTTAAGGGTTAAACGGTTAAAATGAACATCCCTAATTAGAATTACTTTTGATAATGCTGTTTGCTGAAATTTGCATCCCTCTTTATTATATCATGTAACTTTTAGACTATTGTAAAAAAAAAAAATGTAATAGGCACTGAGGTCCTTAAACACCAAGATAGTTTGTGTCCAAATAGAAAATAACAACTACTACACCCTTAGGACGTGTAAAGACATTTTAAGCAACGGGAAGTAAATTTACCTTGAACTTTTCTTCTCAACCGGGTCTTTTTTCCTTTGTATCGATTCGTTCTCACATCGAGCTTTGACCGAACCGATTTGTCCTAATCAGTCTTCTTTCCTTTGTTTAATATTTTTTGAATACTTACACAAGGATACAGAACAGTGCTGCGTCCCAATTCGCATACTATCCGTTCTAAATAGTATTCAAAATAGAATTAGTATGTCCCAAATCATAGTGTTTAAAGTAAGTAAGTAAGTAAGTTTAAAAAATATGCCAACGATTCCCGGATGTTCCAGTAGTGATGTTACGTTCAACATCGAAGCTCCGAAGCTTGTATCAAAAAACAACACATTTCACATTGAAGCACTGTATCGGAGCTTGATTCGTTTTGCCAAAAGCATGTGATCTATGACGTCCGAGGCTTCATTCGCCTGAAAACCACGTGTCTGCTTCAGTAGGCGCGTTCGACTTTAAGCGGCGCTGCACAGAATGCTCAGTGTATGACATCAAAGTACCGCGAGAGCGATAAGAGAGCCGACGGATCCTATGCTTTCGAAATGGCTCTCGCGGTACTTTGATGTCATACACTGATATTCTGTGCAGCGCCGCTTAAAGTCGAACGCGCCTATTATCTGGTTCAAACGTCGTGAACCTCAGCGCCGTTTCCTTTACATTATATTACATTATACTGCGTTAGAATTGTTTTCTTTTTACCGTAATTTGTATATTAAGGTCAAATGAAGTTTGCCCATGAAATAACAGTCTAAGGACTGAGGCAGAGTTAACATAGACAGATCACAGATTTAATTCATGAGTTTATGTATGATTTATTTGAATTATTTTAGTGGCAGTACACCAACACAAATGAATGACTTCTGCCACTATTTCTATACAATAAATACCGTTTTGTGGCTCTTCAATGTGTCGTGACAGATCACTGTATTGCTTCAGTTCAAACACGTGAACCGATCATCTTTTCACTTAAAGCACTAAATGAACATGAATAAGCATCAGAAAATGTTTTATTTCAACCGCGGAACACACCATTTTTGAAGTTTAAGTCCACTGAAGTTAATCTACTCTTCTGTCTGATCTAAGGGATACAGCTGCGGCTACTGGGCATGTGCATTTACATATTTTCCGAGCCGACAATATAACATGAAACCTATAAAAATGGTTTTAAAAAGTACATAGCGCCATAGTTTCATCACTTTAGAGTGTCGCAATGAGCGTCTTTTTGCAGTAAAGGACCTGTCATAGTTTAATGAGAGGGAAGATGACACGAAGCAAACTCCAACCAACGCTAACCAACGCCAACAGGGGTAACACACTGATCCAACAAACTCCAACAGACTAGTTTGTTGCAGTTTGTTGGCGTTTGTCTGTGCGGTGTGAATTGGCCAGCTCCCGATCGGGGTGAAGTTCACGGGATTTTGTCCACAGAATGATAAGAGCAGTACCTCCGCTCCCTATATGCAGAGTACGCAGTTTGCTTAGGGCACCAACTCTATCTGATTGCGGCTGAATGCAGATGATCATAATTGATGGACAACTATGCCCGTGAAAAGACATCAGCAGTCAGACGCCGAGAAAAGAAAAAAAAAATATGTGAAAACGAAGCCCGCACGTCACTTTCAGGTAGGCTACATTCATAATCAAAGAAGTATTTAAGATGATATATATTTTTTTGTTGTTATAAAAACAGACCTAAGCCAACAACAGCCTTTAAAACGACCTAAAATGCATTATATAAAAACAATGAGGCAACCCTGCTGAAAAAAACAATAGAACCATCACAGACAATTCTAACACCATCACAAATAAATCACAAATACCATTACAAACCATCAACTTTTAACCATTAAAACCATTAAAAAAATGGTTTTCTGTACAATGTTTTGGGACATATTCCATTAGGATTTATTGGTTTTAGCAAGCCACCAATAGAAGGTGACCAATTACCAGTAGAGACCCACAGGGTCCATTACAGTTTCAAGTTAAACCAATACAAGTCCCATTAGAACCAGTGAAACCATTACAAATTTTGTGATGGTGTCTATAGTTTTTTTCAACATTACATGTTATAAATGCCTATAAAAGGAGCCAAAGGCCTGCTGTTACACTTACAGTACGATCATATCCATGTTTAATAGACTATTGACCAAACATTTCATTCAAATATCCACTTAATCTTTATTTTTTGGTCACCTTTTTGCTATAGATGACACAGCCTCTATAATTTCTTAAACAAAAAACATGTGGACATCACAACCCTTACAAAAATTAACCATGGTTTTCGTGGTAAAACTGCTTAATTTTCTTTTGTGTGATTTCTGAATGCTTGAGACCATAACATCAATCAGACAACTGTATTACTGCCATAGGTAACTGTCTAGAGCTACAATTGTAATTTGTAAATAACACAATTTAATTACAATTTATTTACATTTTATCTTGCTTTTTCTTTGTAACTATCTGTGAAATTGATTAGCGATTTCTGAGTGAAAATTGTTTCAAAGTAAATCCAGTGTGTCTCAAATGTCATCACCATATTTTTACAGTGAATTTCTGGCATCCACAGCTGCCAGATTTTGTTTAGGCTGTAACGTACTGTAAATACTTAGAATTGTTTTTACAGTGTGTGATGGTAAAGATGTGTGCGGAGTATTTTTAACACTTGACACATGAGACACAGAGATTCTGCACATCTAACAGACCGCAGGAATATGAAGGTGTGACAGTACGAGAGAATGAGCACGTCTGGAATCTGAAACAGTGAGTTTTTGTGCTGACTGTGTTTCTCTACCACTAAAAAGAATACATGCTATTAGAGAAACTCAATACTCCAGCATTAAAACAGTGACTGCGGCCCAAAACCTCCAGCGGCTCCTGAAGGCCTCTGTGTGTCCCAGTGAACTATGTGCTAAAAACGTCTTTCTAATCTTCCATTTATGTTATGAAAACATTATTTCTGCATTTTAGAAATTTTAAATGTTTTTAAAAAATAATCACGGTTATGTGAACGTTAAAGCACAATAAGGGGAACGTTACATTTTGTTGCAAACATTATAAAAATTTACTTTTGAATGTTCTCTAAAGCCTTGTTCAGACTGTCAGTATAAGGGTGAATCCCATTTCTCTGTCTTACCCCTTCCCCTTCCCCTACCCCTTCGTCTTACCCCTAACCCTTGTCCCTCGAAACCGAGTGGTAAGCGCTAGGGTTGAAAACATACCCCTATGAAATGAGACACCACTTGGTTACGGTTACGTCATCGTACATCATCTCCAGCTGGCTGCTACGTCACCAGAGGCGACAAGTGTTGATCACAAACTTCCAAGATGCCGTCTGCAAGTGTGTATGTCGATTGCGTGGGTTTTATTAGTGATGTTTTTGTGATTGTTGTGCAAATCAGCGATGTAACGTTAGCGTAGCAAACTAGCGATTTTTTTAAAACGTTTCAATTAAGAACATGGTTGCAAATATATATATATACAGTACTGTGTAGAGCACAAAACAAGACTGTCGTCATTTTTAAATCAATTATTTAAGATGAAAATGGGACTCTCTGGATGATCTGGCCGACATTGTTGCCGGTTGCGCAGTGTGTTCTGGGTACCCCTTGGTTTCAAGTAAGCTCGCGAAAATGCTTGGTTTTAAGGGGTATCTACCACTTCCCCTTAGCCCTACCCCTCGATCAAAACCAGAATTGGGATAGCCCTTACTCTCACGTGAATGCGCAAAACTAAGGGGAAGCGGTAAGACAGAGAAATGGGATTCACCCTAAATCTGACTTTTGTGCATATCTGATTGGAATCTGATCATATTTAGCCAGTGTGAAGGGCAAAAAACGATGGCACTGTGACTGCTGTCACATCGTCCAGGTGATGCTGCACACTGTTGGTGGATGAGGAGATCCAACACGTAAAGCGCTTTGAGTGTCTAGAAAAGTGCTATAGAAATGCAACAAATTATTATTATTATTATGAAGAGCAGTAAAAACTGGCTCACTTGTGTAAATAAATACAGTTATTAATTTGTCTTGTGGACTATAAATAAACATATATGTCAAACAGCTTATTCAGGGCAGCGCTAAATAAAACCAACAGGACATTTTTCTATCTGTCTATCAAATTAATTTCTACTGATTTTTATTCTACTTCCTTTTTTTTTTTTTTTTTTTTTTTTTTTTTTTTTTTGGCCTGTCAGTAGCACAGATAACACATGACAGTATATATGCGTGGCTATGCTATCATCATTCACAGCCTTTTTTTTTTTTTTTTTTTTTTTTTCTTTTTCTTTTTTTTTTAGTTAAATATATTTATTTTTTTTTTTTTATTTTTTTTTATTTTTTTTTTATATACCCTTTTACTTAACCACACTGTGACAGACAAGACCAGGGGACAGAGAAAACAAGAGAGAGAAAGAAGAAAGAAGAAAGAAGAAAGGAAAAAAAAAAGAAAAAAAAAAAAAAAGGTTGTGGGGAAAGTCAACAAAGAAGGGGGAGAGAGAGAGAGAAAAAAGGAGAATGGGGGATAGAGAGAGAGAGGGAGAAAAAAAAAAAAAAAAAAAAAAAACAAACAAAAAAAAAACAGACAATTTGCTTCGATACCTGCTGACAAAAAGAGAAAACAACAGAAGAAAACAACCGAAGACACAACATCAAAGAGACTGCAGCAACAACCAATCACAATAAATTCTAAATGTTAAATGTTATTGAGCAGCACACATAACTAATATTGCAAAATAAGTTTTGAAGCAACAGCAGATCAAGACAATGTGTGTCTGTGAGCACCTGTTTTTATACCAATGTGAATGCTTGAGTGTACACCTGTGTGTGTGAGCGCGCTTGTGTTCATAAGGTTCCTCCACGTAAATGTTTAATTTGATTCTACTTCCTAACATAATTCAAATTGCAATTTTGTATCCCGTTTGCTCCTTCAATTCAAATGTATTAATTGTTTTGTAATTTAAAGGTGTTTTCAGTTCATCTGAATGCTGCACAACACTGACATGAACAGAGCAGACACTGTAAAGACTCGCCATGCACTCTTTGTGTGTGAGAGAGAGGATCTGCAGGAGCAGGAATGGGACACGCCTGTTTTACTCAGGTGACTCAAACACAGAACCAGGAAACACGTGAGTTCAGGGAAAGAGAAACTGAAGTGTAGTTGAGCTGTTGTGTGTTTGTGTCTCTGTATTCATGCAGTAAAATGGAAGAAGCCAGAGTTTCTAAGGATGATTTCATGTGTGGAGTGTGTCTGGATCTCCTGAAGGATCCAGTGGCCATTCCCTGTGGACACAGTTACTGTAAGAGCTGTATTACAGTCTGCTGGGATCAGGAGGATCAGATGAGAGTCTACAGCTGCCCTCAGTGCAGACAGACCTTCAGTCCAAGACCTGCTTTAGCTAGAAACACCATCTTGGCTGAAGTGGTGGAGAAACTGAAGAAGAGGAAACGTCCTTCGGACTGTTACGCTGGAGCTGGAGATGTGCAGTGTGACGTCTGTACTGGAAGAAAATACAAAGCCATCAAGTCCTGTCTGGTGTGTCTGAACTCTTACTGTCAGAATCACCTCGAACAACATGAGAATATGTTTAAAAAAAAGAGACACAAAGTGACTGAAGCCACTGAACGACTGCAGGAGATGATCTGCCAGAAACACGAGAAGATCCTCAAGGTTTTCTGTCGCACTGATCAGAAATGTATATGTATGCTGTGTACAATGTATGAACATAAAAACCACAAAATTGTATCAGCTGCAGCACAGAGGACAGAGAAACAGGTATTTAAAACTAGACACTGATGAAACTGCTGACAATCCATTGTTGACACTCCTTATATGATAATTCATATATGATAATTATAACTGATCATCTCTTCTGGAGTTTGAACCTACAGCCATTAGTTATCAGCTCCACTTTTACTGGATTCATCTGTTCACATGATGATTTAGTGCCAGTAGTTTTCTGTGAGATTCACTATCATCTGTTTGTCCTGCAGAAGCAGCTGAAGGAGACGCAGAAGACGCTCCAGCAGAGAATCCAGCAGAGAGAGAAAGATCTCCAGCAGCTGAGAGAGGCTGTGGCGTCTCATAAGGTGAGTCTGGAGAAGAAGAGAAGTTTGTCTCAGTCTCAGTTCAGACTCACTGAAGCCTGAATCACTGTGTCCTAACAGCGCTCTGCACAGACAGCAGTGGAGGACAGTGAGAGGATCTTTACTGAGCTCATCCGCTCCATTGAGAGAAGCCGCTCTGAGCTGATACGGCTGATCAGAGATCAGGAAAAGCAAGCAGTGAGTCGAGCTGAAGGACGACTGGAGCGACTGGAGCAGGAGATCAATGATCTGAGGAGGAGAGACGCTGAGCTGGAGCAGCTTTCACACACACAGGATCACATCCAGTTCCTGCAGGTAACACAGATCTTGAAGAACAGGATCATAGAGACTCACAGAGAAACATAGCTGTCAAACACCACTAGCGCCACCAACAGTTCAAAACTTCACTAACATTTCAGCTTTTTACCTCATTTTTCCTTCTGATTTATTACATCATGTTAAAATCAGTAAACTTGATAGTACAGATTTTTAGTAAACGTTCATCAAAATGGCATCATGTGATCCTCAAACCTGATAAAATTGATTTTTATTGGCCTGTAACACATTGATAAATTTGACCATGAAGACCCCAAACATGAAGTCAGGCTGTATATTATCAATGCTTCAGCGTAAAGAAACCAAACCAAACCAAACTTGTGAAAGACTCGTGTCTTAAGGGTCCTTGTGAAGTTTCAGTGTCTCTAACTGCTCTAAAGTTATAAATAATGGTCAATGTAATCATAGCCTTTGAGCTGCTTTTCCTGAGCAAATCTTCTCAACCCTACAATGAGACTCCATTGATGTGCTTGAGCTGTTAGATGGACATTTATGTTCTTAGCAGGTGTTTTATCATCCAACCTATATCCCAGAAAGTTCACACAGAGTGTAAGTGGCAAATACTAGAATCTGTAGCTCTAATGTGATGTAATGAATATAAGAAGAATGAAGCTGATGCTGTGAAAGTGCTGGATTGAGGTGAGTTACTAAAGATCAGTCAAGTCAAATCTGATGTTGGTGCAGGTTATTGGGTGAAGTGTGGAGCTGATGAGTTTTGATTTCTGTTTTCTGTAGAGTTTCCAGTCTCTCTCAGCACCTCCTGAATCTACAGATGTAAATGATGATCTCTTCAGTTCTCTCTTCTCTTTTGATGGTCTGAGAGAATCTGTCCATCAGCTGAGAGACAAACTGGAGGATTTCTGCAAAGAGGAGCTCAAGAAGATCTCAGACAGAGGTAAAGAGATTCATCTGCTCTCAGAAACCAGTCTATCATCATCTCATATCATGGAGAACATCCAGAGATGGGCACAAATACATCAAAATGTATTTAAAATAAAAATGGAGTGTCTATTTACACTAAGTGCAAATAGCCCACCTTGTTGGCAAAGGCTATTTACACTAACTCCGCCCACCAACGTGTGATTGGGATAGTCAAGACTGAAAAAAGACGCTCATTCAGCATCAGTTTCAGTGGTGTCGATGGTAAGGCATGTGCTTTTTGACGCGATCGACCCGAGTTCGAATCTGCCTTTTGCCAAACTTTTTTCTCCCTTTTCAAATGTCATATTGCATCGGAAAGGCATTTATTTTCAATAAAAATGAAGGAAATAATCAAAAAGTTGAAAATAAAGTATTGGGTAGGGTTAGGGTAGGTGTAGGAAGGGCTTTATTGTCCCAATAAGGTGGCATCCATTTAATAATTTGAATTAAAACTATAATTTACAATTACTCAATATGTTATTATTGCGTACTGTTTTATAATTACTACAATACTGAGGTGCAGATAAATGCCACTATTTGCAATAAGTAGTATAAATAGCAGAAAATCTTGCTATTTTAACAGTGTAAATAGAATATATAGCTATTTGCACTTAGTGTAAATGTATTTATTTATTTATTTTAGTCATTTAGCAGACGCTTTTGTCCAAAGCGACTTACAAATGAGGGCAATAGAAGCAATCAAAACCAACAAAAGTGCTATGACAAGTCTTGGTTAGCCTAACGCAGTACACGTAGCAAGGTATTTTTTTATTTTTAATATACAGTATGTATATATATATATATATTTTTTTTTTAATAAAGAAAACAAGTAGATAGAATAGAAAAAAGACAGCTAGTGTTAGTTTTTCAAGAAAAGCTAGCAGTTACAGAATAAATATGCAGTTGATAAAGGGTCAAGTGTGTGTATTTTCTTAGATAAAAAGAAGACAGATAGATAAAATAGAATTAGAATAGAGAGTGCTAGAGTTAGAGGGTCAAATAAAGATGGAAGAGATCTTTCATAGAATCGAATTGCTATTTACACAGTGTAAATACAGTGTAAGTGTCATCTGTCACTTTAAATGCTCAAATGTTTTTATCATTCAATATTTTTTGTGCATAATTTCTTGTCAAAATCCAGAATCATCAACAAGCTAACTGTAAAGATAGCACTGTGAATGATGATATAGTTGTCAACAAATGGGATGCTACATTTTATTCAAAATTAAATATCTTAAAGGGGACCTATTATGCAAAAATCACTTTTATAAGGTGTTTGAACACAGTTGTGTGGCTGCAGTGTGTGAAAACAACCAGCCTATGATGGTAAAAATCCACCCACTCATTTATTTATAATCTAATAAAATCATAAACAGTCTCTCAGAACGAGCTGTTTCAGATTTTCCCTCTGTTCACGTCACCAAGGTGAAAAAGTCCCGCCCATTAGTGACGCTGCCCTATAAGCATAGACACAGCCCTGAGTGAGAAGCTGCGTCCGCCTCCGCCTCCGCCATTAACGTTACTGATTACTGTAGCTGCTGGAGATATACAATGTCAGTGCTAAAGAGGCTTTTCAAGTGTTGTGTTTTGGGATGCACTAACGAACATAGGAGTCGCCATAATCTCCCCTCATCTGAGCCGCTGAGGACACTGTGGTTAAGCTTCAAAGAAAATGTCCCAGAAAAAAATCGGTAAAGTCCCCAATACGTGTAGGGATCAATACCAACGCTTTGTGCGTGAACTTCAGCTCCAGACAAAGTAAGTATCACACGTTTGTTTTCCAAAATGCCCTTCTGAAAGAGCTTCTTGGCACTCTGTAAGGCTTATGATGCTAAAGCTACCACTGTTTTCACTGGTGCTGTCTTCATGAATGATCGTGAATAGGAATGTGGTAGTTAAAAGTTGCATATGAAAGCAATGTGAGGCGATCGCTTGAGTTTGTTGAGCTCATAATCACGAGTGGGACTTATAAAGTTTGTGATAGCATGCCATGCACCATGAGACCAGCTATGTTGTTATTTTTATCGTGCTGTGCGCCCTGTCTGTGCAATTCATAAATGCAAATTTATTATGCACAGTACAATCAGATGACTGACTTTGAAACGGAGTACGTTTTCTGTAAAGTTAACAGGCTTGTACTAATCGTGGGATATTTATTTGCAAAGGCTAGCACTGCTAATGTGGGAGCTCGAGCTCTTGAAGCTCCGCCCTCTTCTCCAGGATCAACAGCTCATTTGCATTAAAGCAACATACTCAAATCGAGTGTATCTCACTTGTCTTTAAAAGTGAAGCTGCGGGCTCTTTGATCGCCCCCTGGTGGCTGGCTGCAGTACAGGTCATAAACCCCGCCCTCTCCATGTAAACGAATGGGACTTCAGTTAAATTTAAAAAATTAATTACACTTCCAATAAAATTTTCTGAAATATGGTTTTGGTCATTTAAGGTAGTTGTTATCACGCTGATATATGTTCAATTCTTCGTTTTTGTGATATGTTTGATTTTCGCTAGTAATTTAATGCTATAAAAACGGCGTGTCGTTATGGTTGATTGGGTCTGTGGGAGTTTGATTCCGCGGCTCCACCTCACGACTCTACTGCGCAGATTCTGGCTCCAAACGAAGCTCTACTGCGCAGACTCGGGCTCCAAATGACGTCATTTACTGAAGATGGCAGCGGCCATACTGAGATGTATTCGCTTCACTTTTCTATAGTGGAAGGAAGCGGAGACACGTCGTCCATCTTTTTTACAGTCTATGACTCAAATACAGAGCGTTTTGGCTCATAGCCTAAAAGTGGCAATTTTAACAAGCTATAAAAAAAATTCTGTCGGGTATCTGTCGGGTAAATATATATTTTGAGCTAAAACTTCACATACACACTCTGGGGACATCAGACACTTATTTTACATCTTGTAAAAAGGAGCATAATAGGTCCCCTTTAAATATCTAAAATCTAATGAGATTTTCCCAGGAAACCTGGCATCCTCCACATTTCCTATTATTTCCAACAGCAAAGCACTTGAATGCGACATGCTTGTAATCAGGACTTCTGAAAATTGGATTTAGGACATTTTTATAGCACATGAAGGCAGTATTATTCCTTGTTTCCTTACAGGAATCCAGAAAATGTCTTTACCCAATTCTAGATGGAGTCATACAGCTGCAGCTCACATGCATGAAAGTAGCATGTCTGAACTAGTTGATACAGGAAATCAGCAGTCTAATAAAGAGGTTGATTGGCAAAAAGTATTTTATGTATTTTGAAAATACAAAAATACTAAGATTAAATGTATGTAAATATAAGTATATATGAGTTCCTGTGGCTCAGTGGTAGAGCATTGCGTTAGCAGCGCAAAAGGTTGTGGGTTCGATTCCCAGGGAACACACATAGTGATAAAACATGTATAGCCTGAATGCAATGTAAGTCGCTTTGGATAAAAGCGTCTGCTAAATGCATAAATGTAAAATGTAAATGTATAAAATACATTAATTTGTTTTCAAAGGTATACTTAAATACAAAATACAAAATAGTATTTTGTATTTCAAATACGTATTTTACATACATGTATTTGAAATACTGCCCATCCCTGCGAACATCATATTAGAAATGTGTTAGGAATGGATGCAGGATCATGAGAATCACACTGTTCATGTCAGTTGATCTCCACAGTCACACTCACCAACATTGTTCTCTGGACCAGGAACGACTTCATACAATGTAAGTCAGTAAGAAAACAAGCAGAAAAACTCACTGAGTTCATGTTCTTCCTGTAGAAGGAGAAAGAAGAGTTTTATCATTGATGATGTAAATGATGATTTGCAGAGGATATCTGGTCATCTGTACTGAGACACTGATGATACACTGAACATGAAGAGTTCAGCAACATGAAAAGATCAAATAGATTCATAATTCCTGATTCTGATGTGTTTTATCTCCATCAGATTCCCATCAGCTCACTCTGGATCTGAACACCGTGAATAAACAACTCCGTATGTCTGAGAGAAACAGAGTGATTACTAACACTGACAAAGTCCAGTCGTATCCTGATCATTTAGACAGGTTTGATTATTGGGATCAGGTGTTGTGTAGAGAGAGTGTGTGTGGACGCTGTTACTGGGAGCTGGACTGGAGTGGAGATGATGGTGTTTATATATCAGTGTCATATAAGAGCATCAGCAGGAAGGGTAAAGAGTGTTTGTTTGGAAATAATGATCAGTCCTGGAGCTTGATCTGCACTCCTTCCAGTTACTCATTCAAACACAATAACATACGGACTCGTCTCTTTGTGAAGTCCATCAGCAGTAGAATAGGAGTGTTTGTGGATCACAGTGCAGGAACTCTGTCCTTCTACAGCATCTCTGACACAATGAACCTCATCCACACAGTCCAGACCACATTCACTCAGCCGCTCTATCCTGGGTTTTATGTTCGTTATAAATCAATAGTGAAACTGTGTTGATGAATCAGAATAGACTGATGAGAGATACCCATAATGCTTTGAGCTGCATGATGAATCAGTAACAGTGAGATGTTATAGAGTCTCTTTTCTCTTCATGACATTAATACTGCAGCTGAACTTCTGTCAGTGAAATAACATGTCAGAATAAATTTGTAATAAATCCTCATATAGACAGTAAGATCAGTGTGTGTGTGTGTGTGTGTGTGTGTGTGAGAGAGAGAGAGTCCTGCTGAGCGACCATGTGTTTCTGTGCTTTTCTGAACCTTATCATATTTTTTATTATGATTATCAAAATGACTTTTCAATTAAAATGATACACACAGTCAATAAATAATTTTCATTCTTCACCTTATATGTTGATCTGGCCCTTTTCAGTGTTTTGTGTTCTTTTGTCTTCTGGCGCCATGAGCCGATGTTTTTATTATCATACATTTAGCTGTTAACCTCAGAATTCACTTTTATTTTTAGGTTACAGCTTGTTAGTAATTCATGTGACAGTTTTTCATGATTGCTTACACACTATAACTGACTCATTTGCTCCAATTTCACAAAACATTGATTCAGTTCTCGAAACAAAGACACATTTCTCAAAACTTTAACAAATTTCTCCTGTTTTCACAGATGATCCAATTTGCTCAATGGTTTCTGCAAAACTCTACACAAAAATGCCCTCATTTTGCACAGGTTTGACCATGTTCTCATTCAGAAAACACAACGACACAATATAATCAACTAAAACATCACAATATAAACTCAGATAGCACATATTTATCCATGTATGAACATTAATTAACAAAACTGATGACACACAGGTCAGAATCTCAGGATGATATGAACAGGAGCACAGGTGATTAATCGGATAATAATTGGACTTTGGAAAATAAATCCTAGTGGTGCGTGTACTGTGTTTGTGCAGAACTGAGAGACGTCTAAAGGCCCTGATATACTTCAAACGAAATCGAAGAACGAACTGACATGACATCATTTCGAACAAAATCAGGTCAAATCTAAGTTTGTTTCAGCAGTTCGAAACAGCTGACCAAAGTTAACTTTCTGGGGGAGTTCGTTTTGGCTCCTAAACACCTTTGAGCTTCCATTGGTCCATGGCGATTACGCAATCGGTGCGTGGGTTCGGGAACTCCACCTTCTTTGACATGAGATTTTTTCCCCCCGGTTAATTTCTCATTCCATGGAGAACAACATCTAGAACAGCAACAAGACCAAGTTACTAGCAATATGAATACACTGGAATGTCGAATAGCTGAGCTGGTACAAATATATCCGCACCTGTACGATCGCTCACTGAGACTTTAAAGATTGAGAGAATTAAAATCCTAAAAAGAAATTGCAACAAAGCATGAGTTATGCAAAGCGACGTGGAGAAACATCCAATGCAAGTTTTCCAAAGCCATGAAAAGAATGAAAGGAGAGAGTGGAGATAAGGTGGCGAGTTGCAAATACATGTTTTAAATAAATGTTTTTACACCATACTGCTGCTGCTGTCATTTTTTTCTGTAAGTGAATTTAGAAGGTATCAGAGCATGTGAGCGGAGCGGAGCGTGGAGCGAGCGGGGAGCGGAGCGTGCGAAATATAGTCGGAGCGCGGAGCGGGTTTTTATCCAAAGGCCGGAGCGATCGCTCTGTCTCGCTCCGGTTCCGCTCCAATACCGCTCACACCACGAGCCTAGGGCATGCACAAATCCACCCAGAATTCACCTGTGCCTTCAACAATTAACAAAACTGTCAGCCTACACTTCAAAAATCGTTCATTGTGAAGGAGAGATGGAGTTCGTGAAATATTTCCAAAAGCAAACCGACAGGCCATACAGGTGCACAATTCCTGTCAAAAAAATAGATGATAACGATGTTGAACATGATCAGGAATGTGGTGATACGATTTCAGTAAGTAAGGATTCGTATTTTAATCTAAAAAGACACATCATGCGGAAACATGACAGTGTGCTGCGCGAACATGGGGAGGCCAGAGCAAAACGTGAGCATTTTGAATATGGTTGAAATAGGAAATATTGGCTAATAATCAATTAAATAAGTTTTGTCATACGAATATTTTAATGTAGCCTACTTAACCCTGTCCGTGATTTTTTATTTCATAGAGAAAGAGATATAAATACATGTTCTATTTTGACTGATGTTGCTGTGAGTTCTTTATAGGATATAGGCTGCGTGGCGGACGCGTCGCGGAGCGGGTTTGCTGCGTGTTGATTTTCCTTTCCGCGCCTATGTTAACAGATTAGAGCAGCCACACTGCCTGCGGAATATGCGCGTATCAGGTGCGCGGTCCAACCACACCGCAACCGCGGCCCCACAACAGAATAGAAGTGAAGCTGATTTTTCCGCAGCAGTTACGCAACAAACCCGCTCCACGTCCGCCACGCAGGCGTAAGGCTTCGGTTGAAAACGGCAGGTGTTAGGCATGCAGAGGAATTTTAAATGTGAGCGAGCGTGGAGCGATTTCACCGGAGCGGGATGAAATTGTAGGTGAGCGGGGAGCGGAATTGAGCGGAGTGGTCTGCTGTGACTTTGAGCGGTGGAGCGGGGGGAGCGAACACCCACGTGAGCGGGGAGCGGGAATTCTCACCGCTCAGCTCCGCTCACATGCTCTGGAAGGTATGCAATAAATGAAATGCCAAAAGAACATACAATAATTAACCTTTGTTTTTATCTAAATTAAATCATGACACCACACAAAATATAAGAAGGTGCAATGATTTACCCAGTTTAATAAAATAAATGAACAATCATAAAATAAAATAACATGTTAGTGTTAGCGACTAGTCCGCAGAAGAGACGGCAGCATGTGAATGTGTTGTTTAATACTTTGTTACCAGATCTGTTGTTTAAGTTATTACTTGCTGCTAGGAAGGAATATTTTATTTTCTACCTTGCTTTTTCAATGTAGTTTGTATTTTTGATTGCACTTACTTGTTGTTATAATAATAGCCATCGATCGGCTTAGTGTTATTTGCATTGCTGCCTTCCTGTACTTAAGCACGAATTGTAGTTTCGATTTGAGCAATTACACTGCTATAGGCTGTTGGGTGTGCTAATTAGAAGGCGGCCACAGCTGTTTTCACTTTTGGCTTCCTAGACAGTATGTAGTGTTCAGCCTCTTCGGGTGAAGACCTATGAGGGTAAAGATCTGCGACTTTTACCTGCGCGACTTTAGCCGAGCAATACACTTAAGTACCATCTCTATCTTCCCTCACACAAGATTTCCTTCCACCTCTATCATGTGTTTCCAAACCATTCAGTTTTTTTTCTCAACCACGTTCTAACATCACACGCAGACGGCAACGTAATCCTGCTAACCTGCGCCCTATCTCTACATCTTCTACTACACCTCTTTCTTTCTCTATGGGTCTTTGGAATTGTCAGTCAGCTGTCAACAAAGCTGACTTCATTTCTGCTTTTTCTTTAAATTTCTAACAATTTCTCTTTCTCTCACACCCCACGTCAAGTTGGCCGGGGTGGGGGCACTGGTCTGCTCATTTCAAACAATTGGAAATACTCAACCCACTCTCCCCTATGCAATTACAACTCATTTGAATCGCATGCGATTACTGTAACAGCTCCTATAAAACTACAGATTGTGATAATTTACCGTCCTTCTGGACAACTCTAGCCACCTTCCTAGAGGAGCTGGACGGCCTGCTGTCCTCTTTCATGGAGGATGGCACTCCACTCTTAGTCTTTGGCGATTTCAACATTCACCTAGACAGGTCTTATGCTACAGACTTCCATTCACTCCTAGCTTCATTTGATTTCAAATGCCTTACCACTACTAGCACGCACAAATCAGGCAACCAACTTGATTTAATTTACACACGCAATTGTACTATAGGTAACATTCTGGTACAACCACTACATATCTCTGACCATTTCTTCATTACATTTACGTACTTTACATTTTGCTACCCGGGTGCCACCATCTCCCTTACCGGTTACTTTCAGACGTAACCTACGCTCCCTTTCCCCCACCCTTCTTTCCTCTGTAGTATCCTCCTCTCTTCCCTCACCTACCCATTTCTCATCTCTGGATGTGAATGCAGCTACTGACACTTTATGCTCTACCTTAACCTCTTGTCTAGACGACATTTGACCTCTCTCCTCCAGGCCAGCACCGGCTGCCCCTTCTAAACCCTGGTTATCCGATGTTCTTCGTGAGCATCGGACCAAACTGAGGGCAGCTGAGAGAAAATGGCGCAAATCAAACAAACCGTCGGACCTGAGAAGGTATCAGTCTTTGCTTTCATCTTTCTCTACTGAAGTCCACACTGCCAAATCCTCACATTTCCACAACAAGATCAACAGTGCTCCAGACATGCGTAATCTCTTCAGAACATTTAATTCTCTCCTCTGTCCCCCTCCTCCACCTCCCACCACTTCTATAACAGCTGATGACTTTGCCACTTTTTTCACAGACAAAACTAGAACAATCAGTAACCAGTTCTCACCTCCACACACACAGGACCTCCAACCAACCACATCCACTGCTCAAACTCCCATCTTCTCCTTCTGTCCCCTAACCGAGGCGGAAGTATCCAAACTTCTCCTCTCCAGCCATCCTACAACCTCTTGACCCAATCCCCTCACACCTTCTCCATGCAATCTCTCCCACACTCTTACCGGCACTCACACACATTATCAACACATCTCTCCTCACAGGCATCTTCCCCACAGCGTTCAAGCAGGCTCGTGTAACCCCACTGCTAAAAAAACCTACATTAAACACTTCTCTTTAAGAAAACTACAGACCTGTCTCTCTCCTTCCATTCGTAGCGAAAACACTTGAACGAGTTGTCTTCAACCAGCTCTCATTGTTTCTTTCACAGAACAACAAACTGGATGCTAAACAGTCAGGTTTCAGGAGTGGCCATTCAACAGAGACTGCGCTACTCTCAGTCACTGAAGCCCTGCAAATTGCAAAGGCAGATTCCAAATCATCAGTCCTCATTCTGCTGGATCTTTCTGCTGCTTTTGACACTGTCAATCATCAGATCCTCCTGTCATTTTACATTTACATTTACATTTATGCATTTAGCAGACGCTTTTATCCAAAGCGACTTACAGTGCATTCAGGCTATACATGTTTTATCACTATGTGTGTTCCCTGGGAATAGAACCCACAACCTTTTGCGCTGCTAACGCAATGCTCTACCACTGAGCCACAGGAACAGGAACATCCTGTCCACCCCCTCACCGCTGGGCATCACTTGGATTCCACTTCACTGGTTTGAATCCTATCTCACCGGTAGGTCTTTCAGGGTGGCCTGGGGAGGGGAGGTATCCAAAGCACATCAACTGGTCACTGGAGTTCCTCAGGGATCGGTTCTTGGACCCCTCCTCTTCTCCACATACACTACATCACTGGGTCCCATCATACAGGCACATGGCTTCTCCTATCATTGCTACGCCGATGACACACAGTTCTATCTCTCTTTTCAACCAGATGATCCAACGGTAGCTGCACGGATCTCAGGCTGCCTGGTGGACATCTCGGCATGGATGAAAGAACATCACCTGCAGCTCAACCTGGCAAAGACTGAGTTTCTTGTCTTCCCTGCCACTCCAACTCTACAGCATGACTTCACGATTCAGTTAGGCTCATCAATAATTACCCCATCAACTTCGGTCAGAAATCTTGGTGTAATCTTTGATGACCAGCTGACCTTCAAAGAGCACATTGCAAAGACTACTCGATCTTACAGGTTTGCACTACACAACATCAGAAAGATCAGGCCCTTTCTGACAGAGCATGTTGCACAACTTTTTGTCCAGGCCCTTGTCGTTTCTAGGCTGGACTACTGCAATGCTCTTCTGGCTGGACTTCCATCAAACACAATCAAACCTCTACAAATGATTCAGAATGCAGCGGCACGACTGGTCTTCAACGAGCCCAAAAGAGCCCATGTTACACCTCTCTTCATCTCCTTGCACTGGCTACCAGTGGCAGCTCGCATCAAGTTCAAGATACTGATGCTTGCATACAGAACAACCACAGGCTCAGCACCCTCCTACTTCCACTCACTATTACGAATCTACATCCCCTCCAGAAGTCTGAGATCTGCTAGTGAGCAACGCCTTGTGGTACCATCACAGAGTGGCTCAAAATCACTCTCCAGAACATTCTCGTTCACCGTTCCTGGGTGGTGGAATAATCTTCCCACCTCTATCCAGAATGCTGGATCCCTGTCAATCCTCAAGCAACAACTGAAAACTCATCTCTTTCGGCACTACTTGACTTCATCCTAAACTTAAAAAAAAAAAAAAACTTAATCTTTCCCTCTATCTTTCTCTCCTTCCCTTGCTAGCTTGTACTTATTTGAACAATGACTGAGACTTGGTGTTACAAGCACTTCCTCTGTCTGATTGCCTCTTCAAGATGAATCGCTTTATGTATTCCCCAATTGTAAATCGCTTTGGACATGTGAATTTCCCTTTGGGATTAATAAAGTTAAGTAAATAAATAAAATAATAGCATCTGCCAAATGACTAAATGTAAATGTAAATGTGATGTTTTATGGGTTATTTATTGGTAAAGGTAAAGACTGAGAGAACCACATGGTTTCTGTTCAAGAGCCCGGTGTGACTCACAGAACAGCGCCACCTGCTGACACAAATCAGCACAAACACAAACAGCATGATGCTCTTTACAGAAGAAACACTTTCAGTGTGAAACAACACGCTCATATTTCACAGCTGTCTACCTGCTGCTGCTCTGTTACTGAAAATAAATCATAAAAAACTCAATTTTAAACTTTTTTTAATATTTGAAACTCATATTTTACATATGTGTGTGAATAACATCAAACACCTACCATCCAGGTAACTATAATTGATTTGCCAACTTTAATTGATTTGCCAACATCACTACGACACACCCTTTACGGCATTGATCCGGCTTTTGTTCACACAGCGCTCGTTCCGGGACTGAACCCGGCAATGTTACTAGGTCCCAAACACGGGATCAATCCCGGAATTAATCCCGGGACGTGTTTGCGTTCACACAGAAGGCACTCCGGCAATTTTCTGGGACCAACGTGCAGTGTGAAAGTGGCTTAATTCTGTCTCTTCTGAGTTTCTCAGACTGATCTCACTGCTTTAGCTGCTAGATACACTGACATTATACATACTGAAGGTGTATTTCTACAGGAGAAGCTCATCTATCTGCTGTCCGTCCTCACTGAATTCCTGCCCTTTGAGCTCCAGCTAATCTGAGATGAGACTGAATATGATCTCACACATGATCTGAGAGGAGAGAGAACCAGAGAGAGACAAAGACACACAGATTAATATCCCTAAACACTGATAACTCTCATGAATGGAGTGAGATAGAGAATGTGTTCATGAACGAGCCTCAGGTGCTTCTTTTACTCTCTTTGACTCATTTTTAACATCGCTGTAGTATCAGATCACCAATGAAAGCTCAGCCAGGTTTCCACAAACTCCTGCAACATCCTTTCAGCAGTTAAAAATGATGCTGAACAACTCTTTACAGATTCACACAGATCACGTCTCACAGTTAATTATCTAAGTTTTTAATCTTCTGAAGAAAACATGTAATTCATCATCTTAGAATCAAGCTTCCACACTGTAAAATATGTTGGTCATTTTAAAGGACTTCTAACATTACCTTAATATTTGTGTATTTTTTTATATACACGTATATAAAAAAAATAGATTATACAGGCTCACACACTCACAAAATAGTGTAGAAACAGTTTTCACTAAGATGTGAAATGTTAGAGAGTCTGACTTGTAACCCAAAGGTCCTGGGTTCGAGTCTCGGTACCAGCAGGGATTGTAGGTTGGGGAGTGAATGACCAGCGCTCTCTTCCACCTTCAACACCACGACTGAGGTGAGATCCTCCCATTTACTCCCTCAATTCAAAATCATTCATTGGTTTGTAATTTAAAGGTGTCCTCAGTTCATCTGAATGATGCACAACACTGACATTCAACAGACATGTTAAAGACTCACCATGCACTGCAGTGTGTGTGTGTGTGTGTGTGTGTGTGTGTGTGTGTGTGTGTGTGTGTGTCAGTCAGTCAGTCAGTGAGAGTCAGTCGATGTTAAAGGATGGCTCCGCTCAATCTGTGCTTTTATATACTTTTTTACGTATTTTTACTCTCTCTTTTTACACGCATAATGTCTGCACTATTTATATATGACAAAAGAACACTTTTGGACATTGGACACCGCTGCACTAACCTGCTTCATGACACTTTATCCACGGATCCAGCGTGGCCAGTGGAGATTCTTCGGAATGCAGAGGTTAACAAAGGCCGTCTGAATAATCCCAGGAGGCGCAAGAAACACCACGGGCAACACGCGGGAATTCGTGACAGACTGAGGAAAAAGGCTCACAGCCCTCCTCTTCTGAGTATTCTGCTCGCAAATGTCCAATCCTTGGAAAATAAGATGGACGATCTTAGAGCCAGGACAAGTTTCCAACGGGACATTAGGGACTGTAACATCCTTTGTTTGTCTGAAACATGGCTCACTCCCTCGGTCCCGGACACCGCTGTAACACCGTCTGATAACTTTTCTGTTTTACGGATGGACAGAACAGCCGAGGCCGGAAAAATCAAGGGTGGTGGAGTGTGTTTCATGATTAACAAGAAATGGTGCGACCCAGGAATATCTCCATTCTGTCGAGTTCCTGCTCGCCTCATCTGGAACATCTCTCCATTATCTGCCGCCCATTCTAGAGGAAATTCAGGGTCTCACCAGCAATCCTGAAAACTTTCTATTCAGGGGCCATAGAAAGTGTATTGACTCAGTGCATCTCAGTGTGGTACAGTAACGGCACAAATCAGGACTGCAAAGCTCTGCAGAGAGTGCACTTAGCTGAGCGCATATCAGGGTCTGCCCTCCCCTCTCTGCAGGACATCTACCTCAAATGCTGCAAAAGCAGAGCTGCAAAAATAATCAAGGACTCAAATCACCCCGGTAACCGTCTTTTCATCTCAGTGCCATCTGGCAAGCGCTTCAGGAGCATGATGGCAAAAACTGAGAGACTGAGGAGGAGCTTCTACCCTCAGGCCATCAGGCTCCTAAACTCAGTCTCATAACATCTACAGGACTCAATTTAATAAACTGTAAAAAACACCATTATTCTCCATCATCCGCATTGCTGCTATGTGTACATACCCGGTACAACCTGTTTGCACATTCCTCTTGCATATCCCTGTTTATATTAATATTTATTAAATTCACAGTAGACTGTATTGCACATTTTAGTTCATTGCACATTTTACTCCTTATTTTATTTTATTTTATTTTTTTTATCTTATTCCTACCTATATTTATATATACTCTCCTGTGTTATGTTTCATCTTTTATTTAATTTTTTTGCACTGTCCATTGAGCGGACCCGTCCTGACCTACATTTCACTACTGATTATACCCTGTATGATTGCGTATGTGACAAATAAACAAGAACCTTGAACCTTGAATGAGGAAGCTGCTTTACAGTCCAACAGACACACCTGTTTTACACACGGCACTCAAACACAGAACCAGGAAACAGGAATCACATGATTCCAGGGAAAGAGAAACTGAAGTGTAGTTGAGCTGTTGTGTGTTTGTGTCTCTGTATTCACGCAGTAAAATGGCAGAAGCCAGATTTTCTCAGGATGAGTTCTTGTGTCCAGTGTGTCTGGATCTCCTGAAGGATCCAGTGGCCATTCCCTGTGGACACAGTTACTGTAAGAGCTGTATTACAGGCTTCTGGGATCAGGAAGATCAGACGAGAGTCTACAGCTGCCCTCAGTGCAGACAGACCTTCAGTCCAAGACCTGCTTTAGCTAGAAACACCATGCTGGCTGAAGTGGTGGAGAAACTGAAGAAGACCAAACTTTCTGCTGACTGTTATGCTGGAGCTGGAGATGTGCAGTGTGACGTCTGTACTGGAAGAAAATACAAAGCCGTCAAGTCCTGTCTGATGTGTCAGGAATCTTACTGTCAAACTCATTTTGAGCGTCATGAGGAGTTTCATTCACATAAGCCGCACAAAGTGACTGAAGCCACTGGACGACTGCAGGAGATGATCTGCCAGAAACATGAGAAGATCCTTGAGGTTTTCTGTCGCACTGACCAGAAATGTATATGTGTGCTGTGTACGATGGATGAACATAAAAACCACAACATTGTATCAGCTGCAGCACAAAGGACAGAGAAACAGGTATTTAAAACTAACAATTGAGTGCAGTGATCAAATAGTCGGTTTATTTTCTGCGTAGAGCCACAGCTTAATTATACAGAACACAGAAACACTGTCAATGTAAAGCTCTACATCTGTTTCAGTTTCACTTCACCTTTCACTTTTTGGAGTTTGAACCTACAGCCATCAGTTATCAGCTCCAATTTTACCGTATTCATATGTTCACATGATGATTTAGTGCCAGTAGTTTTCTGTGACATTCACTATCATCCATTTGTCCTCCAGCAACAGCTGAAGGAGACGCAGAAGACGCTCCAGCAGAGAATCCAGCAGAGAGAGAAAGATCTTCAGCAGCTGAGAGAGGTTGTGGAGTCTCATAAGGTGAGTCTGGAGAAGAAGAGAAGTTTGTCTCAGTCTCAGTTCAGACTCACTGAAGCCTGAATCACTGTGTGTCCTAACAGCGCTCTGCACAGACAGCAGTGGAGGACAGTGAGAGGATCTTTACTGAGCTCATCCGCTCCATTGAGAGAAGCCGCTCTGAGCTGATACGGCTGATCAGAGATCAGGAAAAGCAAGCAGTGAGTCGAGCTGAAGGACGACTGGAGCGACTGGAGCAGGAGATCAATGATCTGAGGAGGAGAGACGCTGAGCTGGAGCAGCTTTCACACACACAGGATCACATCCAGTTCCTGCAGGTAACACAGATCTAGAAGAACAGGATCATAGTGGACTTGAGCAGATCCTGCTGTGACAGAAAACTCACAGAGAGACATTTCATGAGTGTCTTATTATACAATCATCAGTCAGACTCTCATCTGATCATCTTATTTTGAAAGAGATGCCGCTTACAAATGGCTTTCAGCTCTGGGAATCTCTTAAGAATCATTTCTCTGAGCTCTTTCTTCTGGAAGATATATTTAGCTGTCAAACCCCACTAGTGCCACCAACAGTTCAAAACTTCACTAACATTTCAGCTTTTAGCTCATTTTTCCTTCTGATTTAATACGTTATGGTGCAATCAGTGAACTCGACAGATTCTGAGTAACCTTCATCAAAATTGGATCAGATGATCTTCAAATCTGATAAAACTAATTAAGAAATGGATTAAAACTGATTAAAAGTCTGATGTTGGTGCAGGTTATTGAGTGAAGTGTGGAGCTGATGAGTTTTGATTTCTGTTTTCTGTAGAGTTTCCAGTCTCTCTCAGCACCTCCTGAATCTACAGAGGTAAATGATGATCCCTTCAGTTCTCTCTTCTCTTCTGATGGTCTGAGAGAATCTGTCTGTCAGCTGAGAGACAAACTGGAGGATTTCTGCAAAGAGGAGCTCAAGAAGATCTCAGACAGAGGTAAAGTCCTGGAGATTCATCTGCTCTCAGAAACGAAGTCCACCATCAACTCATATCATGGAGAACATCATATTAGAAATGTGTTAGGAATGGATGCAGGATCATGAGAATCACACTGTTCATGTCTGTTGATTTCCACAGTCACATTCACCAACATTGTTCTCCGGACCAGGAATGTCTTCCTACGAGGTAAGTCAGTAAGAAAACTCACTGAGTGTGTTCATGTTCTTCCTGTAGAAGGTGAAAGAAGGGTTTTATAATTGATAAAGATCAAACAGATTCATAATTCCTGATTCTGATGTGTTTTATCTCCATCAGATTCCAATCAGTTCACTCTGGATCTGAACACAGTGAATAAACTCCTCCTTCTGTCTGAGAGAAACAGAGTGATTACTTACACTAGAAGAGCCCAGCCGTATCCTTGTCATCCAGACAGATTTGATGAGTGGTGTCAGGTGTTGTGTAGAGAGAGCATGTGTGGACGCTGTTACTGGGAGATTGAGTGGAGTGGTTATGTATTTATATCAGTGTCATATAAGAGCATCAGCAGGAAGGGAGACGGTGATGAGTGTGTGTTTGGAGGTAATGATCAGTCCTGGAGTTTGTTCTGCTCTCCCTCCAGTTACACATTCATACACAATAACAAATGGTCTGATCTACCTGTGAAGTCCATCAGCAGTAAAATAGGAGTGTTTGCGGATCACAGTGCAGGAACTCTGTCCTTCTACAGCATCTCTGACACAATGAGCCTCATCCACACAGTCCAGACCACATTCACTGAGCCACTCTATCCTGGGTTTTATATTGGTTCTGGATCATCAGTGAAACTTTGCTGATGAATCAGAATAGACTGATGAGAAATTCTACCCATAATGCTTTGAGCTAGTGGCGGCGTTTCACAAAACCACAGGGTATGGCGTGGGGGGGGGAATAAATATATCAAATTAATAAATAAAAATCCCATGGCACACTGATATATAGGGGGGAAAAGGATTTTTTTTCAGTAATTAAACACTGCGTCGTCAAAGTTGGTATTGTGGTTTTATCAGACACTTGCACTTAACATTATATGAAAATCAAGCTCAAATGGAGTTAACAAGGTGTTTGACCAACGAATGATGGAGGTCTGTGTTTTGTCTGTATTTAGAACGGCTGTATCTGAGTGCATCGCATTATGCTTTCATCAACTTAACGTTACAGGTTATAACATTTATTGTAGCTATATGGGCGCTTAGCTTTTCTTTTTGTTTAATACACTTGGCCAGAATCTCATGATATGAAGCACTATATGCACAGCAGGATATTTAAAACATACAAATGTATATTGCTACAACTAGACGGCAAATGCAACTCTTCTCCACTCTTCAAACACACAAAAAAAATGCCTTTAATTAGCCAGACGTAGTGTTTAAGTAAAGAAAACGCTGTTCTTATTCAAACATAAGTTATTTATTTACCCTTGCATTGTGAACAAGCGGAGACTCCTCCAGGCTGTGCGTGGCGCTTCATTCAGAATGGAGGCGGGGTGAAGTTATGAGGTTTCGCTGATAGTTTGAGGATCCAATGGCGTTACGAAGTTTTACTGGCAAGCTCTTTTAATTGCTTTTCATTGGTTAAATATTTGTAAAGCCCTCAAGCAGACATAAGGAAGACCAATAGCACTGATTTAAAATGATATTAATATTATAGAGATATGAAGTTTGGATAATTTTCTACGGCACACCTGACAGGGCTAGGGTATGACGACTGCCATACTCTGCCATACAGAAACGCCGCCCCTGCTTTGAGCTGCATGATAAATCAGTAACAATGAGATGTTATAAAGTCTCTTGTTTTCTCTTTATGACATTAATATTGTGGCTGAACTTATGTCAGTGAAATAACATGAATCAGAATAAATTTGTGTAATAAATCCTCATATAGACAGTAAGATCAGTGAGTGTGAGTGTGTGTGTGAGAGTCCTGCTGAGTGACCATGTGTTTCTGTGCTTTTCTCAACCTCTGTTTGTGTTGGACAAAATCAGTAATTTAGTTTTTATTGTAGTGTCTCAATTTGTATTATTGCTATCAAAATTACCTTTCAGTTCAAATGATAACACAGTCAATAAATAATTTTCATTAATCACCTTACGGAGCTCTGGCTCTTTTCAGCGTTTTGTGTTCTTCTGTCTTCCAGCTTCATGAGACACTGTTTTTATTGTCATACATTTAACTGTTAACCTCAGAATTCATTTTTATTTTTACTAACAGCTGGTTAATAATTTGTATTACAGTTTTTCTCGATTGCTAACACACTGTAACTGATTCATTTGGCCCAATTTCCCAAACCATTAATTCAGTTCTCGAAACAAAGACATCTCTCAAAACACTTTTCACCTGTTTAAATAAAAACAGCAGCTTATTCATAGGACTCAGATTATTTTTTTTACATTTACATTTATGCATTTAGCAGACGCTTTTATCCAAAGCGACTTACATTGCATTCAAGTTACAGTTTTACATTTTATCAGCTCTTGCTTTCTCTGGGAATCGAACCCATGATCTTGGCGTTGCTAGTGCCATGCTCTACCATTTGAGCTACAGGAAAGCTAAGTTTCAAAATGTAGTTTTCTGGTTCAGTTGTTTGTAGTTGATTGTCCACTTCATCCAGCACAGTTTGGTCTCTGTGTTCTTGTTTGTTTTACTGACATAGAAACCGCTTCAGATGATTCAGCATAGGCTGAACCAGCTCCAGAGTAAAGCCCAAAGAATAATTTGTTTTTGTATATGGACATTAGTGTATGCACACAATCAAACACGTAGCCTTTCAAAGCATATTCCATTTGAAATTGTGTGCGAACGCAGGCAGTCGACACATGCGCTGTAGAAAGCTTCACCTTTGTCCACCATCTGCTGCATTTTTCTTCATCAGTTATGGCTGATAAAATTGTCTTTGTTCTCTTTTAAACCAGGAAAATCTTCGCCTGAAACATCAAACCGAGCCTCAAAAATAAGTGGTTCTTTCTACAACCAATAAAGAGAAATTGCTGGTTCCATCCACCGATTTTTAAAAAGACCCCACGCTTTAAATAAGCTTTGATAAAAAGCAGGAATTCCAGTAAAATTAAATCTTTTATGATCCATTAAAAACAATGTTAAGTCCATTTCCATATTACCCTCTCTCCTCAAAATGCGTAATGCCAATGGTCTCCACACAAGTGTGTAAGGTCCCATTAAAAGTTTCTGTATATATTGGAGACGGTAGGTGGCTCTTCTGCTTGCGAGATTTACTAAACCTTGACCTCCTTCCTC
>JALXFT010001455.1:0-19999 GCA_023376895.1 Aspiorhynchus laticeps | reverse complement strand
CTTGGCCAAAAACAGAATGCCTTGAGAAGTCCAATGATAATTGTCCTAAAAAAAGTTCACCAATTCTCTTTGAATATTTGCAAGGAGTTCATTTGGAGGATCTACACAAGCAAATGTATGCCATAATGAAGATGCCACAAGATTATTAATAATAAGAATACACCCTCTATAAGACATCTGAGGGAGTAACCATTTCCATTTTTCCAATCAACCTTTTATTTTCTCAAATAAACATTCCCAATTTTTTTTAATGAACCTCTCATTTCCCAGATAGACACCGAGATACTTTAACCCTCCTCTTTTCCAAAGCAATCCTCCAGGTAAAGAGCTTCACTTTTCCCCAGTTGACTTTAGCAGAAGAAAAACATTTAAAATCATTAACAATTTTTTCTAAATTTTTTACATCATCCTTTCCGTTTACAAAAACAATAACATCATCAGCATAAGCGGAAAGGTATAAAGGATTATTACAAGCAGGGAAAACCAGACCTTTTAAATTATCTCATAACTTTTGAAGTAAAGGTTCAATGGCTAAGGAATACAGTCAGACTTTGTCTCTCTGTGTCTCGTGTTTCCCCTCCTCTCGTGCCCATATTTGGTCTTCCTGTTCCTGTCCTCGTTTCCTCATCATTAGTTCATTTGTCCCCAGCCCTGTGTTTTAATTATCTAGTTTAGTCTCCCTTTATAAGCCCTGTGTTTCCCTGCCTCTGGTTCCAGTCTTAACGTCATTTGGTGTGTGTGTTGTGACTCCCGCTATCTCTGTGTCTGAAAATAAAAGTCTAGTGTTTGACAGAAGTTCCTCGACTCCTTATTCCTGGCTCCCGGACTACACTGTGACAAATACAGCATACCAGACATGGCACATCCCTGCCTAACTCCCCTCTGAACTTTGAACGGAGCACTCAAACCACCATTAATCTTAAGAACACTCTCAATGTTACAGTACATAACCTTAATCATTGATATAAAAGAAGGGCTAAAACCAAAAGCCTCTGAAGTATTCCATAAAAACAGATGTTCAACTCTGTCAAAAGCGTTCTCTTGATCAAGAGAAATCAAACCAAAATTAATTCCAAAGAGTTTAAAAGCATCCAAAACATCTCTAAGTCAATATTATCAAAAATAGGCCTGTTAGGAATACAATAAGACTGATCAGAATGAATCAATTGGCTTAAAATTTTACTAAGTCTTAAAGCCAAAACTTTAGACAAAATTTTATATTCTGAACATAACAATGAAACAGGGCGCCAATTAATGACATACTGAAGGTCACCTTTGTTAAGTAACAGTGTGATGACTGCTCTTCTGCAGCTCAGTGGCAATAGTCCACTTTTCAGACAGTCATTAAAAACTGCCAGCAAATCCTCTCCTATGATGGGCCATAGAGTTTTATAAAACTCAACAGTTAACCCGTCAATTCCTGGAGATTTACCATTCTCCATGCTCATCATGGCAGAATAAAGCTCTTGGAATGACAAAGTCTGTTGTAGTTCATTGTTGGACTCTTCATCCACCTTTGGCAGTCCTTCCAAGAAATGATCAGGATCTGCACCCCATTCCACAAGTTCAGATTTATAAAGGTCAGAATATAAACCTACAGCACAACTTCGTATATCAGCAGGCTCAGTGAATTCTTGTCCTGTAGCTGACCATAAGGAATTAATAATTTTACTCTGACCTTTTTCATTTCCAAATTAAAAAACAATTTCGAAGGAGCATCCATTTGGGCCACCGTTTGAAAATGTAAGTGAACTAAAGCTCCTTGTGCTCTAATTCCCAACAGGTCTACCAATATTGTTTTTTTCCTCTTCAATTCTTCAATATGCTTTTTATTTTATTTTTTTAGATGTTATTACATCCTGTAAAGCAGAGGTCTTCAACCCTGTTCCTGGGGACCCACTATCCTGAAGAGTTTAGCTACAACCCTAATCAAACACACCCGAAGCGGCCAATCAAGCTCCTCAAGACTGCTTAAAAATTGCAGGCAGGTGTGCTGAAGCCGGTTGGATATAAACTTTCCAGGAGAGTGGGTCCCCAGGAGCAGGGTTGAAGACCTCTGCTGTAAAGCAACAATTTCCGTTTCTAAAACCTTCATTGACTGGGCTATATCTCGAGTAACATTCAGAGTGTACTTTTGACAAAAATCTTTTATAAGAGCTTTACCACAATCCCACCATTGTTGTAAAGAAAAAAAAGTTTCCCAAAAAAAACTAAAATTATCTATACATTTTTTATCACTTAACAATGAAGTATTAAAAATCCAGTATGCACTCTTACACTTAACACTAAAAACACTGCACAAAACTAAACTGTGATCAGAAAACCCCACTGGAGTAATTTTACAAAATTTGAAAAGATTACATTGATACTGAACACTGTAAATTCTGTCAAGTCACGCCAAAGAGATAAAATGTTCAGTGTTATGAGCCCAAGTATACTGTCTGACATCTTGATTCATACTTCAACATATATCACATAAATCATGAGTTTCAATCAGTTGTGTTAGTGCTTTCTGCAAAGCAATATGTGGTTCTATATGATTTCTATCCAACTTGTCATTAACAGTACAATTAAAATCTCCACCTATAAATAACAACTCCTCTGGATTTTAACCTTGCAAAACAGCATCCACCTTTTAAAAAAAAAAAATACTTTCTAATCCTTTATTAGGTGTATATAAATTCATAAGCACCGTAGTAGTTTTCTCAAATTTAACGTTAATTTTTAAAAAATGACCACCGATTATTTCATCAACTTCACAAGATAAAGGTAAAAAATGTTTTGAGAACAAAACAGCAACACCTCCACTAATTCATAGCTTTCAGTCATGTGACCGGCTCGAAGACTTGGAGGGCAAAGCATCCATAGAGCTGCAGCACAAGCCTTTCAATTTTCCATCTGTTTCCCAGCCGCAAATATTTAGATCACCTCTCAAAAGAATAAAACAAAGGTATGTGTGAACAAAATGCAAGCTTTGGCCATTTGCAATCCATATTAAGCACCGGCGGAAATATTTCAATCATTAAACAGTGCGACAAAACATTGTAAAAACACTTAAAGTGCCTTAATAAATTTAAAACAGTAATATTAAAAGATCAAATTCAGTAATCACCATATTAATGATGCATAGTTTACATAGGCAAGCAGATGAGGCCAGAATCCGCTTAATGGTTCAGTGTTTTCCTTATAATGGTTTTCTATAGGAAACCATTTAATGTGAAACTTTGCACATTGTGTTTATATTCTGGCTTCATCTGCTTGCCTATACAAAATATACATCATCAATAAGGTGTGTACTGAATTTCGCCTTTTAATATCTGCTACTAGATTACTACTTAATGCAATCTGCATTAAATTAACTGGCGGTCAGTGGAGCAAAGCTTCGTTTTGCCCTCCAGGTGGGCATTCCTATAAGGGTGTGATGTCACATGAAAAGTATCAATAGAGGATTTATGACTAAGAACAATTTGTCCATCCCATTCTATTCTCCAGTCTGTCTCATTTTTAAAATCACTATGTATTTCCTGTTGTCACGGTGCACACAACGGGGAGGAACGAGGAACACCAGACGAGGAGTAAACTCAAATTAACAGTCTTTAATCCAGACAAGTCAGGGCAATACAAGGCAGGGCAGACACACAGGAACACCAGGAGTAACAAGTAGATCAGACCCCACTAACTGAACAGACAGGAACTTAAATACACAGGATAATTAGAGACACACAGCTGGAACTAAATAAACTAATAATCACACTAAACGAGGGCAGGAAACAGGAAGGACCAAATAAGGGCACAGGAACTAAGACAGGGGAAAAACAAAACCAACACAGACCATAAACGTGACATTACTCCCCCTCCCGGAAGGTGCGACCCGCGCCGTAACGTACCACCAGGGAGGGGGGGTGGGCACACTGGAGGCTGGTGCAGGACAGGGACAAGGGGAACACCTCCAGGGCAGAACAGACAGTACCGGGGCGCCATGGTGGATCAGGGAGTTCAGGAGGCCATGGCGGTGCAGGGAGCTCAGGAGGCCATGGCGGAGCAGGTAGTTTAGGAGCCCATGGCTGGACGACCTCTGTGGCCTTGGCCTCGTCCCTCGGCCCAGCCACTACAGCCGGAACCCTACTACCCCTCCCCCCCAATAAAAATCCTTGGGGAAAACTACAGGGTTCAATAGGGGTTCAGGAGCCCTCCCTGGGCTGAACAAGGAATCAGGAGCCCTACGTGGGCTATCCACAGGAACAGGAGCCCTTCAGGGGCTAGCTGCTGGCGGCTTGAGCAAGCGGCAGCCCGCGAACTTGACTGATGAGCGGCCGGCGGGCTTGGGATAGCCACAGCCGGCGGGCTGGACAGATGAACGGTCGGCAGACTCGACTGAAGATCGACCAGCAGGCTTGAGTGAGCCACGGCCGGCCGGCTGAAAAGAGCCGCGATCGGCGAGCTAAACTTCATAGCGGCCGGCGAAACTTGACTTATGAACGGCTGGGTTTGCCGCAGCCGGGGGAATTGACAGACGAACGGCCGGCAGACTTGACTGACGAGCGACCAGCAGACTCGCAGCACTCGCGGCAATCCCGCAAAACTCCCACGCCGAATTTCCACAGGCTAGGGCGGGATGACGAGCGGTGACTTCCATGCCGCGGGAAACAAACAGGAAAACAAAAAACTTTAAAAAACAAAAAAACAAAACGAGGTGAATGGGTCAAAACCAACACAGACCATAAACGTGACACCTGTAGAAACACAATATCAATTTGCTTTTGTCTAATAAACTCAAATAAAATCATTCTTTTATGACTATCTCTGGCACCATTTAAATTTAAAGTTCCAATTTTAAAATTTGTCATATTTATTTTAGAAACCAAAGCAAAAAAAAGATACAAGTTGTATTTTTGGCAGAATTTTAGAAGTTAACAGCTTCATCATCCTTAGTAAAAAAAAAAAATGTAAGTTTGTTCACAAGTTTTCTAAGACGGTAAACCTCTACATCTTGAAAAGCTCCTTCTTTCATTAGATACCTCACATCATTTATGAATTGTTTGCAATAAGGGAAAAAATCTTCAACTTTCACTCCTTTCATTTCCTTTGTTTCTTGCAGAAATCTGCTAATGTCCTCAGCTATGTACAAGCAAATCAAATTTTAATTTTGAGAACTAACAGACATATTTGAATCAGAGGAATCAGAACTTACATTCTCACTACTACCATCATCTTTCCTGACTTGTTTAAAAGCCTTTCCACAGCTTTTTTTCTTTCTTTTAACTGGGATTTTAAAGACAGATCCTCCTTCCTTCTCAAAATCAACAACATTGTCTTCAACATCCATTTTATCAGCGTCTGCCACACAAACTTTTTCAAAATGTTCAGACTGCTCATCAAACATCGGCAAAGTGTCATTTTTACTTAACTTATTAACAATCTCTGTTGTATCAGATTCAATCTCAGCAGCTACAACTGCAATCGGCTTGTGTTCAGCGGCTTCTATTGCAGACGTACCGGCAGTCTCCACATCACCCGCGATCTCAGCCGAAGAAAGAGCAGAAACTACTAGTTCCGAGTTTGTGCTCGTACCTGCACTATCCGTTTTTTTAGTACAATCACGAACAAGATGTCCTATTTTACCACAATTAAAACATTTAATTGTAGTATCAGATGTTGCAAACACTGTGTAATCGAAACCATCTATTTTGAACTTGAAAACCAAATCGATCTCATCAATTCCATTTTTCAGCACCATGAAAACTTGTCTTCTAACCGAGACTAGATGCTTTACCAACAGTGACTTACACCCAAGAGAGATTTTAGATTGATAGGGGAAACCAGTTTTCCATTACGAGATTATTCTTGCACCAAAACTTCGTCTTTGATAAATGGAGGTACATTGGGCAGTATTACCATTTTAGACGGGCTACTCAAAGGCAAAACAGGCACTAGTGAACCATTCAACACTACACCGCTTTGCACAACATTAGCCTTTTCAACTGATTTAAAAAAAAAGAACAATTGCTCCATGGCGGCGGGTTAAATTATCAAAACTTATTGTGCCTTTATTCGTCATGCCTCCCAGCACAACGCTGGTTGCAGACGCAAACACCCCTAAATGCTAAACAACAAAACAATTCAACACATAACAGACAAACACACAAAAAAGATAGAAGATAGAAAAGTTTTTAGCACACAGCTACAAACACACTCACCCTCACCACGCTCTGTTCACTCCCAGCATGCACTCCGACAGAGAGAGAGAGAGAATGTGTTCATGAACGAGCCTCAGGTGCTTCATTTAGTCTCTTTGACTCATTTTTAACATCGCTGTAGTATCAGATCACCAATGAAAGCTCAGATTCTGACACAAACTCCTGCAACATCCTTTCAGCAGTTAAAGATGATGCTGAACAACTCTGTACAAATTCACACAGATCACATCTCAGACTGTTCATTATCTACTTTCTTTAACCTTCAGAAAAGAAAACATAATTCTTCATCTCGACTAGGAACGTTAACAAACACTGTAAAAAAAGTGATTTTCAGTTTTTCTATTTCAGTGTATCTACTACAAAATTTCATATTTAATTGTGTTTTTGAGATTTGAAGTAAATGAAGACTATGACCATGTGCTTGGTGCAATGGATTCTCTCCTCCATCAGCTGGCAGATAGAGAAGATCTGGATGCAATAGCCTCAAAGATGATGAAATCCGGCTTGCTCCACAGCTGTCACCTTTCTTGAAGATGGGCATGATCTTTCTTCCAGGTTGATGGGATTTGTTCCGATCACCAGATTAGCTTCATGAGGACGAGGAACATTGTACAACTTCTCCACCGGCCTTGATTGCTTTGGTCACCACACGGTCCAAGCCAGTTTCCATTCTTCAGTGATTGTAGGATGGAAGGAACCATCCGTCTTCTTGATGTTGTCATTGGTCAACGTGGACTGTCCACTCAGCCTCTTGAGAGTCTGATAGAGAACCTATTCTTGCCTCGATGCTTCATCTTCGAGATTGGCTGATGCATTGTGCCTCGTTCAGCTTTCTTCCAGTGTCTGACTTCTCAATTTAGTTCGATGGAGCATGAAATTGATGTTTCATCTGTTTCCGCTCTTCAACCGGGTCCAGGCACTCATCTGAGATCCATGGTTGAGTTCGGTGCCAGATGGGAAACAAAGCAGCGTGGCACATTCCACGATGACCATGCTGATTTGCGTTTCTTCTTCATCAGTGTCATCTCCAAGCTGCAAGGTGAAGTTTCTTCTAATATTCCTCACCATGCACTACATTACACTGTCAGTATGTGCAGGGGCGGATTTCTAAATTTTTCATGTACATGTTATAATGGGATTCTTTCATTTACATTTATTCATTCAGCAGACACTTTTATTCTTTTATGTTGTAGACCACGAAATAGCAATTGATTTACCATTGAGATACAAGTTTTAACAAAAAACAAAACAAATTATAAAATAATTAACCTCACAATTGAACCTTTAAACAATTTTTTTAAGAAAAGGGATGAGTCAGAAGTATAAATTATTATAATATTTAAAACGGGTTTATGTGGGTGGATTTAAAATGAAAATGCCATCAAAACTTTTCTGAAGACAATCGGTTCCCTTCAGAGGTTCATTCATATAAAAACTTGAATTAGCGAGAATGAGAAAAGTGTGAAAAAATATAGCCTATATTGACGAGGAAAGTCCACTGATAACCAGCGTAAGCCTACATTTAATTTTAGTCATTGTAACTTAGGGCTGTCAATCGATTAAAATATTTAATTGCATGATTGTCATGAGTTAACTCGTGCAACTTAATCGCACATTAACATTACATGGGCATGGACAAATATGGATGCTTTATGCAATATATGTTTATTATTAATTAAACCACAGTTAACAGAGCATGAAGAGTAGACCTGTTTCATAGGTCATAGATGTTTTCAAAGAGCTTATTCATGTCTATTAGACACATGAAGAAAAAAAGAACATAGAAGTAACGGGTTCCTATTACTTCTCTTTCTTTGTACTGAGCAATTTACTGACACAAACCTGTTTACACTTTCACAAGACAGGGCAGCTCTTCTTCTGAACATGCAACATGTACATTTTATTAGTATTACATTTGTTTGCCTCTCTGTGCCACATACTGTATTTTGATGCTGCTAAATTCTCAATAAAACTGTTTTCATTGGTATATTTTTTCTGTTTCTGTTGTCAGACAACGGGATGAATATGAAATAGTGACTGAAACGCGACCCATTAAAACTACATAACCAGCTCTCCCTTCCAATGTTAATCTGCACAAAAATCCTGATTTATAATCGTGCTGTCGTCTGATAAAATCAAATAGGCTACACATAAGATAAAGACAATAGCTGTGCTGTGATATCGGCTAATAAAATTATAGAAGCATCATAATATGCATTTTAACTGAAAGTGCAGCTCCTTTCAGCCGTTTAACAGAGCAGACTTAGAGAGCGAGAGAGAGAGAGAGAGAGAGAGAGAGAGGTGTGTGCACGCTGGGAAAGAGAGACCTCGTGCTCGTGCGGCAGTCAGCTTCGGATGCATAATATTTATATTTGCTACAAGCAGGATACACAAGAAGCACGTTCAACTCGGACATGCAGACGATTGTCGTGGTAATAAACACTGTTGGCCTGTCCGCGCTTAATGCGCATCACGTATGAAAAGCATTTTAGGGGGCCCTTGGCTTTTAGGGGCCCTAGGCAGTCTCCTACCTTTGCCTAATCGGTAAGTCCGTCCCTGAGTATGAGTGTGTGTGACTCTACAGGAGCTGGAATGCGAAACCTGCTTTACAGTCTCACAGACACGCCTGTTTTACTCTCATGACTCAAACACAGAACCAGGAAACAGGAATCACTTGAGTTCAGGGAAAGAGCAGCTGAAGTGTAGTTGAGGTGTTGTGTGTTTGTGTCTCTGTATTCACTCAGTAAAATGGCAGAAGCCAGAGTTTCTCGGGGTCATTTTTTGTGTGCAGTGTGTCTGGATCTCCTGAAGGATCCAGTGGCCATTCCCTGTGGACACATTTACTGTAAGAGCTGTATTACAGGCTTCTGGGATCAGGAGGATCAGAAGAGAGTCTACAGCTGCCCTCGGTGCAGACAGATCTTCAGTCCGAGCCCTGCTGTAGCTAGAAACACCATCTTTGCTAAAATAGTAAAGAAACTGAAGAAGACCAAACTCTCTGCTGACTGTTACGCTGGAGCTGGAGATGTGCAGTGTGACGTCTGTACTGGAAGAAAATACAAAGCCGTCAAGACCTGTCTGGTGTGTCAGGAATCTTACTGTCAGAATCACTTCGAACAACATGAGAGTTTCTTTAAAAAAAAGAGACACAAAGTGACTGAAGCCACTGGACGACTGCAGGAGATGATCTGCCAGAAACATGACATTGTTTCAGCTGCAGCACAGAAGACAGAGAAACAGGTATTTAAAACTAGAGATCAAGTTAATACTCAGTGTAATGATCCAATAGTGCGTTTATTTTCTGTGTAGAGCTTAATTACATAGAAACTGTCAGACCTGTGTTCCCCATGTCACATGTTTCCCCTCCTCTCGTGCCCATATTTGGTAGTTCCTGTCATTAGTTTATTAGTCTCCGTCTGTTTAATTACTCCCCACCTGTTTCAGTTCTCCTCGTTTGATTTCCTGGTGTTTATAAGCCCTGTGTCTCCTGTGTCCTGTGTTCACTGTTGAATGTCTATATGTCTTCCGTGTTTTATATGTCTTCCGTGTTTCCATTAAAATCCATGTTTGCAGAATCTCCTGGTCTCCTCGCTCCTTCCTCCTGGCTCTCCCCTCCGAGAGCGTGACAGAATTACGGACCCAAGAAGAAGTAAGCGGCGTTCCTCCTCCCTCGGTTTTGTTTTTCCCGTTTTTTGAAAAGTCTTTTGTTTCCTCCTGTTTTCCCTGGCTCCCGCGGCGATGGAAGTAGCCGCCCGCTTCATCGCCCTTGCCCACTGAGATCTCGCTTTCCTCGAGTATTCGCGGGAGTTCTGCAGGCTTGCCGCGGCGACGGCTTTAGATGACGCCACCATCCTCTCTCTGTTCGGGCACGGGGCCAATGCCCATCGTCCAGTGGACCTCCCAGACACCACTGGACTAAAATGGAGGGAAGGGATCCTCCGGTGTCTGGAGAGTGTCCGGCCCCGAGCCAGAACCAGCCTGCCGTCGTCCGCGGCTCCCCCAAGGCCGCCAACGCGGCCCGCGGATCTCCCTTACCGGCCGGCAGAGAATATGGCAAGCCCAATCAGCGTTGATCGCCAGAGCTCTCCAGTGCCCGCTCCTCGACTGCGCTCTCCTGAGCCCCTGCTGGTTCCGTCCGGCTCTCCTGAGCCCCTGCTGGTTCCGTCCAGCTCTCCTGAGCCCTTGCTGGTTCCGTCCAGCTCTCCAGAGCCCCTGCTGGCTCCGTCCGGCTCTCCAGAGCCCCTGCTGGTTCCGTCCAGCTCTCCTGAGCCCCTGCTGGTTCCGTCCAGCTCTCCAGAGCCCCTGCTGGATCTGTCCAGCCCTCAAGAGCGCCCCCAAGCGGCGGCTCCTTGCAAGTGCCGTCCAGTGGCTGCTCCACGCCAGTGCCCTCCAGTGGCTGCTCCACGCCAGTGCCCTCCAGTGCGCACCCCAGAGCCCGCTCCTCGCCAGCGCACCCCAGAGCCCGCTCCTCGCCAGCGCACCCTGGTGTCCGCGCCTGCCGAGCGCCCTCAAGTGTCCGCGCCTGCCGAGCGCCCTCAAGTGCCCGCACCTGCCGAGCGCCCTCAAGTGCCCGCGCCTGCCGAGCGCCCTCAAGTGCCCGCGCCTGCCGAGCGCCCTCAAGTGCCCGCTCCTCCAGAGCGCCCCCTAGTGCCCGCGCCTGCCGAGCGCCCTCAAGTGCCCGCTCCTCCAGAGCGCCCCCTAGTGCCCGCTCCTCCAGAGCGCCCCCTAGTGCCCGCTCCTCCAGGGCGCCCCCTAGTGCCCGCGCCTCCAGAGCGCCCCCTAGTGCCTGCTCCTCCTGAGCGCCATCTAGTGCCTACTCCGCCAGAATGGCCCCTAGAGGGGAACCTCCCCAAGAAAATTTTGGGGGGGGCCATATACCCCTAGGCGATGTGGTCGGGCCTAGGACCAAGGCCACGGAGCTCCCTCCTCCGCCATGGCCTCCCGAGCTCCCTCCTCCGCCATGGCCTCCCGAGCTCCCTCCTCCGCCATGGCCTCCCGAGCTCCCTCCTCCGCCATGGCCTCCCGAGCTCCCTGCTCCGCCATGGCCTCCCGAGCTCCCTCCTCCGCCATGGCCTCCCGAGCTCCCTGACCCGCCATGGCCTCCAGAGTCCCCGGATCCGCCATGGCCTCCCGAGCTCCCTGCTCCGCCATGGCCTCCCGAGCTCCCTCCTCCGCCATGGCCTCCCGAGCTCCCTGACCCGCCATGGCCTCCTGAGTCCCCGGATCCGCCATGGCCTCCCGAGCTCCCTGCTCCGCCATGGCCTCCCGAGCTCCCTGCTCCGCCATGGCCTCCCGAGTCCCCTGACCCGCCATGGCCTCCCGAGTCCCCGGATCCGCCATGGCCTCCCGACCTCCCCGCTCGGCCATGGCTCCCAGAATGGGCGCCGCCCTGGAGGCCTCCTGTCCTGTCCTGTCTCCATGTCCCTTAAGGCCTCCAGAGCGCCCACCCCCCCCCCTCCCCGTTGGATGGTGTACGGTGACGGGACGCACCGTTCGGGAGGGGGGAGTACTGTCAGACCTGTGTTCCCCATGTCACATGTTTCCCCTCCTCTCGTGCCCATATTTGGTAGTTCCTGTCATTAGTTTATTAGTCTCCGTCTGTGTTTAATTACTCCCCACCTGTTTCAGTTCTCCTCGTTTGATTTCCTGGTGTTTATAAGCCCTGTGTCTCCTGTGTCCTGTGTTCACTGTTGAATGTCTATATGTCTTCCGTGTTTTATATGTCTTCCGTGTTTCCATTAAAATCCATGTTTGCAGAATCTCCTGGTCTCCTCGCTCCTTCCTCTTGGCTCTCCCCTCCGAGAGCGTGACAGAAACACTGTCAGTGTGAAGCTCTATGTCTGTGTCAGTTGTGAAACAAGCATTAATCTTCATGTTAATTCATGTATGATGGTGGTAAATGATCGATCATCACTTCTGGAGTTTGAACCTACAGCCATTAGTTATCAGCTCAACTTTTACTGGATTCATGTTCACATGACGATTTAGTGCCAGTAGTTTTCTGTGAGATTCACTATCATCTGTTTGTCCTGCAGAAGCAGCTGAAGGAGACGCAGAAGACGCTCCAGCAGAGAATCCAGCAGAGAGAGAAAGCTCGTCAGCAGCTGAGAGAGGCTGTGGAGTCTTATAAGGTGAGTCTGGAGAAGAAGAGAAGTTTGTCTCAGTCTCAGTTCAGACTCACTGAAGCCTGAATCACTGTGTGTCCTAACAGCGCTCTGCACAGACAGCAGTGGAGGACAGTGAGAGGATCTTTACTGAGCTCATCCGCTCCATTGAGAGACGGCACTCTGAGCTGATACGGCTGATCAGAGATAAGGAAAAGCAAGCAGTGAGTCGAGCTAAAGGACGACTGGAGCGACTGGAGCAGGAGATCAATGATCTGAGGAGGAGAGACGCTGAGCTGGAGCAGCTTTCACACACACAGGATCACATCCAGTTCCTGCAGGTAACACCGATCTAGAAGAACAGGATCATAAGTCGCTTTTCCACTGTTGGGCCAGTGTGAGCCAGTGCTTTAAACAGGGCGGGGCTGCGCTTCACTAAAACCCGCTCTTTACACGCCTCTCTGGAACAACGTCACGCAACCCCATCATTTCCCCGACAAAGAGAAGTCATCAGATAACTAATAAGAAATA
Organism: Aspiorhynchus laticeps; assembly: GCA_023376895.1. Taxonomy (NCBI): domain Eukaryota; kingdom Metazoa; phylum Chordata; class Actinopteri; order Cypriniformes; family Cyprinidae; genus Aspiorhynchus; species Aspiorhynchus laticeps. The sequence goes on along the minus strand of JALXFT010001455.1, from coordinate 7,167 downwards.
AGTCACATGAACTAGTGCAATCACAAAACGAACATGAGCGGCCGTATGTTTGCATGTTTTGTTAAAAATTTAAATTCAAAAGCAGCAATGTTTTACAATAATAAGTGATACATTGATCATAATTAATTAATTTATAAGGATTGAAAATGAGTCTGTTTCTGTTTATTTGTAGTCACAGTATACATCACATATAGAAAGAATGATCATTTCTTTATTTATTTTTTTCCATCAAAAATATGACCTGAGTAGCAGAGGGAGCTCCTGAACAAAAATACTATTATATTTTTTATGACATACATGGAGCTAAAGTTTTGAGAGGAGACTTATGACAGATAGAATATGTTACTAAGTAAATACACGGTTGTGATGGAGAATGAGAAGCTGATGTCTGATTTCTTCAAGTGGTCGTATTTACCATGTTTACTGTGGTAACGTTAATGGCTAGCGTGCATCACTTATAAATATTTATGCCTTGTGGTGATCATATTCCACATCGGATCTAAAACAGAATCTATTTCAAATACTCGCTGCTGTCTGAAAGTGAGTTTTGAGATAAAATAATTTGAAAAGTGTTTTAATGCTGTTATTATAGCTGTTAATTTTATGAAATGATCCGCAGCGCTGACGCTCTCCAGACGTGGAGAAACTCCACCTTTGTTCATAAGCACTCCTCTAGCCCCAGTTGGCCCGCTTTGGCCCAAGGTTTTCATCTGGCCAAAAAACCCTGGCCATTGGCCCCTAGGAAGCACCGACGAGGCATGATCAAGCCACGGAAGTGACCGTGGAAACGCGACTGGCCCTGGCTCGCACTAGCACGCCCGCTTTTGGCCAGACAGTGGAAACACGGCTATAGTGGACTTGAGAAGATCCTGCTGTGACAGGAGACTCACAGAGAAACATTTCATGAGTGTCTTATTATATTATCATCAGTCAGACTCTCATCTGATCGTCTTCTTCTGAAAGAGACACTGCCTACAAATGGCTTTCAGCTCTGGAAATCTTTTAGGAATAATTTCTCTGAGCTCTTTCTTCTGGAAGATATATTTAGCTGTCAAACATTCTAGCATTCACAAAACAGGCACACAACGTCATAAGACGTTGATATTTGGTTAAATTTTGGTTGCGACGCCGGGTGACCAAAATTCATTGTAAATCCAACGTCTAATATCAATGTTAAATTGATGTCCAGTCAATGATGTCAGCTGACGTTGAGATTTAGTTGTTTTTAGGTTGTGTAACCAAAATCCAACGTTAAGTCAATGTCAAATTGACGTCAAATATTGACGTCAACCCGATTTTCATTTTCAACCAAAATGCAACGTCTGGCTGGCGTCATGTCCAACGTCAAACTGACGTTACATAGACGTCTGGTGCCTGCTGGGACACCACAAAATCTTTTACCGGATTTCGATTATTCAGACACTTTCTTCAGACATTTATTCAGACTGAAGATCCAAGATGGAGGCGCGGTCAGACGCAGCGGCGCTTTTATGTCTTTTAATGTCATCTGATCGTCTCCAAATATTTTAAAATTACCGCTAACTCACAAGGAAATCACTCCAAAACACATATATGATCGCCAAAGCCTTTTGGATATCGACAACGCGTACAAACACCAACTCTCTCCGGTGGCTACTGAGAAGCTACGAGGCCTTTGTTTACTGCTGGAGCCGGACCTCGAGACCGCAGCCTCACCTACTGACGCTACCCGCACAAGGCAGCGTCGCAAGCGGTGTGAGAGAGGACGGAAGCACGGTAAACGCAGAGGTATACGAGCCAGACTAAGGGCTAACCCCACAAGACCGGCTCTTCCAACACTCATGCTCTCAAACGTTCGCTCTCTGGAAAACAAATTGGACTTTTTTCAACTCAGTCGGTCTACACAGCATGAAGCAAGGGGTTGTTGAGTGTTTGTTTTCACCGAAACATGGCTAAACGACAACATCCCGGACTCCGCCATTCAACAGCAAGGGTTAATCAGCTACCGAGTGGATAGAGACTCATCACTATCTGGTAAGACCCGTGGAGGTGGCTTGTGTGTGTATATGAACAAAGACTGGTGTAACAATGCTGCGGTAATATCAAAATACTGTTCATTGCTGGTGGAGTTTATGTTTGTGAAATGTCGACCGTTCTATCTGCCGCAGGAGTTCACGGCCATTGTTATTGTTGCGGTTTACATCCCCCCGTGTGCAAAAGCTAAGGACGCGCTTCGTGAACTGTACAGCGCCATCAGTGAACAACAAACAAATAACCCCGATGGCTTTTTCATCATAGCCGGTGACTTCAACCACGCAAACTTAAAGACAGTTTTGCCAAAGTTCTACCAACATGTGAACTTTGCAACAAGGGGAAACAACACACTGGACCTTGTTTACACAACAGTAAAGAACGCTTACAAAGCTGTACCCCGCCCCCACCTCGGGTACTCGGATCACATCTCTGTTATGCTAATCCCAACATACAGACCACTTCTCAAACTTGCCAAACCGGTTCAAAAACTCATCACAATTTGGCCAAATGATGCTACCTCAACACTACAGGACTGCTTTCAGTGCACAGACTGGAACATGTTTAAAGAGGCGGCCACCTATAACAACCACACAGACCTGCATGAGTACACTGAAACTGTGACTGCTTACATCAAAAAGTGCATTGATGATGTGACAGTCACCAAGACCATCACCACACGTGCAAACCAGAAGTCATGGATGACAGCAGAGGTTTGTGGGCTGCTAAAGACCAGAGATGAAGCATTCAGATCAGGAGATAAAGCAGCCCTCAAAACAGCAAGAGCCAATCTGTCTTGTGGCATCAAAAATGCGAAACGGTCACATGCTCAAAAAAATCAACAATCACTTCACAGACAGCAGAGACACACGGAGCCTGTGGCAAGCCATTCAGACCATCACTGACTACAAGCCACCGCCCCACCTGCACAAAAACTGCCTGCACCTCCCAACAACCGGGCGTTCTGTCTGTCTCCAGCCGACGTAAGGAAGACCCTATCTAGGATTAACCCACGCAAGGCTGCAGGTCCTGACAACATACCTGGCCGTGTTCTGAGAGACTGTGCTGCACAGCTGACGGATGTCCTAACAGATATCTTCAACACCTCGCTGTGCCAGGCAGTCGTCCCCACATGTCTCAAATCCACAACAATCATACCGGTACCAAAGAAATCACATGTGTCCTGTCTAAATGACTACCGCCCCATAGCACTGACTCCAATCATGATGAAGTGCTTTGAGAGGTTAGTCATGCACAACATCAAAACCAGCCTCCCCAACACACTCGACCCGCTCCAGTTTGCATACCGTCCAAAACGCTCTACGGACGATGCAATTTCCTCCACCCTCCACCTGGCTCTCACCCACCTAGAAAATAAAGACTCCTACGTTAGAATGCTGTTCATCGACTTCAGCTCAGCATTCAACACTATAATCCTACAACAGCTCATAAATAAACTAAACCTGCTGGGCCTTAACAAAACCCCCTGCACTTTGCCTTCAGAGCAAACAGGTCAACATGGGACTGCACTTCATCCTGCAGCATCTGGACAGACCAGGGACTTATGTGAGGATCCTGTTTGTAGACTTCAGCTCTGCTTTTAACACCATCATTCCATGACTCCTTCAGCCCAAACTAACTCAGCTCTCCGTGCCCACCTCAGTCTGTCAGTGGATCGCCAGCTTCCTGACAGACAGGCAGCAGCTAGTGAAGCTGGGAAAATTCTCATCCAGCACCCACACTATCAGGACTGGAGCCCCTCACGAACAGCACTGTGACTGCAGTGGAGTCATTCAGATTCCTGGCACCACAATTTCTCAGGACCTGAAGTGGGACAATCACTTTGAGTCCATTATGAAAAAGACCCAGAAGAGGTCAGCTGAGGAAGTTCAACCTGACACAGGAGCTGCTGAAACAGTTCTACTCCGCCATCATTGAATCCGTCCTCTGCACGTCAATAAATGTCTGGTTCAGCTCAGCTACCAAATCTGACCTCTGAAGACTACGGAGGGTAGTCCGAACTGCTGAGCGAATCATTGGTACAACCGTCCCCAGTCTCCAAGAACTGTACTTATCCAGAGTGAGCAAAAGGGCTGGCAAAATCACTCTGGACCCCTAACATCCAGCACACTCCCTCTTTGAACTGTTACCGTCTGGTCGATGCTACAGAGCTCTGAGCACCAGAACAGTCAGACACAGGAACAGTTTCTTCCCTCAAGCAATCCATCTCATGAACACTTGACATTAAACGTGGAACACACAACACTATTATACATTGTTTATTCACCACACATACTTATTTTTTTATTTCAAATTTGCACATATAAGACCTGTAAACACATAATTGTCTATATTATATATTGTTTTTGCTATTTTGTACATTGCCTATTTGTATATTTGTATATTATTATGTTATTATGTTATTATCTGTGTCCTGTCCTGTTGCTGTCATTCTGTTGCACTGTGGAGCTTCTGTCACTATAACAAATTCCTCATATACTGTATGTAAACATACCTGGCCAATAAAGCTAATTCTGATTCAGATTCTGATTCTTATTGAATATGTGAAGAATGTAGCTGATGCTGTGAAAGTGCTGGATTGAGGTGAGTTACTAAAGATCAGCCAAGTCAACAAGAGCCGCACACATCTGATGTTGGTGCAGGTTATTGGGTTAAGTGTGGGGCTGATGAGTTTTGATTTCTGTTTTCTGTAGAGTTTCCAGTCTCTCTCAGCACCTCCTGAATCTACAGATGTAAATAACGATCTCTTCAGTTCTCTCGTCTCTTTTGATGGTCTGAGAGAACCTGTCTGTCAGCTGAGAGACAAACTGGAGGATTTCTGCAAAAAGGATCTCAAGAAGATCTCAGACAGAGGTAAAGTCCTGGAGATTCATCTGCTCTCAGAAACGAGTCCATCATCATCTCATATCATGGAGAACATCATATTAGAAATGTCTTAGGAATGGATGCAGGATCATGAGAATCACACTGTTCATGTCTGTTGATTTCCACAGTCACATTCACCAAAATTGATCTCTTTGCCAGGAAGGACTTCCTACAATGTAAGTCAGTAAGAAAACAAGCAGAAAAACTCACTGAGTGTGTTCATGTTCTTCCTGTTGAAGGTGAAAGAAGAGTTTTATAAATTATGTAAATTATGATTAGCACAGATATCTGGTCATCTGTACTGAGACACTGATGACACACTGAACATGAAGAGTTCAGCTACATGAAAAGATCAAACAGAATCATAATTCCTGATTCTGATGTTTTATCTCCATCAGATTCCCATCGGCTCTCTCTGGATCTGAACACAGTAAATAAACGCCTCCATCTGTCTGAGGGCAACAGAGTGATTTCTAACACTGACAAAATCCAGTTGTATCCTGATCATCCAGACAGATTTGATGAGTGGTGGCAGGTATTGTGTAGAGAGAGTGTGTGTGGACCCTGTTACTGGGAGCTGGACTGGAGTGGAGATCATTTTGGTGTGTATATATCAGTGTCATATAAGAGCATCAGCAGGAAGGGGCGGGGTGATGAGTGTAGGTTTGGAATTAATGATCAGTCCTGGTGTTTGTACTGCTGTCCCTCCAGATACTCATTCTGGCACAATAACATAAAGACTGATCTCCCTGTGAAGTCTATCAGCAGGAGAATAGGAGTGTTTGTGGATCACAGTGCAGGAACACTGTCCTTCTTCAGCATCTCTGACACAATGAACCTCATCTACACAATCCAGACCACATTCACTCAGCCGCTCTATCCTGGGTTTTATGTTTGTGTTGGATCATCAGTGAAACTGTGTTGATGTAGACTAAAGAGAGATTATACACTGATAAAAAAAATTATGTGGTGAAGTAAATACTACAGAAAAACATATATAATTTATACATGAAAAAGTTAGTTCAGGCAATAATAATAAAAAACAAAGTTCTATTTTGGTACTCAATTCAAGCTTGTAGAAGTTAAAGCGTAAATATAAATGTTATAAAATTAAGTAAAACCTACTCAACTTTTCTGATACTGGTGTTACCGTCATGCACTGGGGCATTACTAATTGATAAGGTTGATTATTTATTTTTATTTTTTTGTTGTTGTTTTCCAGCTGTATTTACATTGTTTTATCATTGCTTTTGTTGTTAGGTTTAGTCACTTGTGATTTTGTTACATCTTGTTACAACTTGTGATTTTGTTTCATCTTTTGTTACAACTTCATCTTGTGAAGTAGTTACATCTACTTAAAATGACATTCATATTCAATTCAAGTCAAGTCACCATTATTTAAATAGGGCTTTTTACAAATTGTGTCAAAGCAGCTTTACAGAATTAAACAGGGAAATAGTGTGTCAAAATAGTGTGTTCTCCTCTGGCAAATGGAACCAGCAGTTTAATTCTAGGCTGCAACAAAGTTAGATTGTGCAGAGGACTCATCTGCTTCCCGTGGTCTTGTCCCAATGGCCGATGAAGACGAGGTCTTTACTGATACGTCTCTGGAGGCATGTAGTTTCCCTGGTCTCCGCTGACATTCAGGGCTGTAGAGGTCGTCTCTAGGTGCTGATCCACCATCCGGGCTGGATACGGACTGGATCTAGGTGGCTACAGTGACCTCAGAATAAGAATAAAACAGACTAATATTAGCGTAGATGCCATTCTTCTAATGATATTCAATTTTCATATTCATATTCAAAAATGAACCACAGAATGTTACTGTCATTGTGTATTGTGTAACAAGTATTGAATTCTCTGTGTTCAGATGAGTGCTGATTTACTAATTATGTAGATATGGTGTCTACATGACATCTATTGTATCTATTGTATTTTTTACTTATATTTGAGAAAATACATAACCAGCCAGTGTTCAAAACTATCACCTTACTTTAGCCCGATTCACAATGGTTAGCTTATAATAATGTTTTCTAATTTTAGTGGTATGGGTAGGTTTTCGCGGGAAATTCGAGCATGGCACTGTGTCATTACGTCACGTCTGTAAACATAAAGAAGTTTTCCCGGCTAGTAGACTATCGCATGTGAGGATCCTTCAGGTGGTGGATCATTTATAGCCTTTTAGAATAATTCAATTTATAATTTTGATGGCAGAATATACAAGCGTGGCAGACTTGTTACTTACTTGTTCAGATGGCAATATTCTGACAA
>JALXFT010003181.1:0-55508 GCA_023376895.1 Aspiorhynchus laticeps | reverse complement strand
TTCTTATTTGGGTCATATATTCCAAGACATAGGCTAGAATCTGTGATTGCGAAGTACAGTAAATATCCACACCGGTGCGGTGACTGACAACTACACATTCACCTCAAAACATTAGATTCATCCGCGCATCACAACCCCGCGCACGGAAGATAATTCCGCACGAAACTGCAATTCCAGGTTTTCAAGCATAGAGGGCGACAAAGAGGTAAAAGTTACAGACTGCAGCTTAAGCAAAATCAAAGTATTGCCAAGTAAGCTTTGACTAAGAAAAATTACTCAAACTTTTACTGGCCAAGCTGAAGTTACTTATTTTCTTTGTTAAACTGACAAAACTTAGGTATGTAGATTTTACTTATTCCTATTTTTGGAATTATAGATATAATGGTGTAATGTGTCTTATATTATATATATAAATGTTAAGCTCAGTAGTAAGTAGATTGTACAGAGCATTAGCAGTAAAATTTACTTAAAATCTTCGTAACAATTTGCACAAAATATTTTAAGTAAATCCTACAAGTTATTTTTTCAGTTTACCCATAATGCTTTGAGCTGCATGATAAATCATTAACAGTGTGACGTTATAGAGGAGGGGTCGGCAACCATTTGTCATTTTAACATTTTTCCGGTTGACCACTGTGCCAATAGTTGTTGTTTTTTTTTAAATGCATGCTGTATCTATATTTGATTATTATACAAACAGTTTCTGAACCATTTTTTCATAAATTGACGATCGGAATCGCCCTGCACACACAGAAACATTCAGGAGCTCAGAAATGGTACATTATATTTCTCAGCAATGAGGAGGGTAAAATTAAACTCATAATTTATAAATAAACTCATCTTCATTGTTTGTAGAGAGAGAAACAGATGCAGGTAATTCACACACGCAAGTTTAATCTCTCTCTCTTCTGAAAAAGGCCATATTTTAGGCAAAAAGTTAAGTAGTTTGCATCACTGGATATAGCTATCGGTTACTTAACATTTCTATCCTAAAAAATTGACTATTCAAGCCACTTCCAGCCTACCTTGCTTTCCTTCAACGATAAACTGATGCTTCGCCTTGGAATTTGCGCTCAAATTAAAAAGACCAGTAAAACCCCTACTTTGATTGGCCATCTCAGTCATTTTGACATTGACGAGCGCTGTTAGACCGCATTGATCTGAAACGACTCGTATACGAGCGGTCGCACAATGATTTACTGGAGCCACGCGCATCTGTAGACTAGGCAGGTTAATTCTCACACTTTAATAGTATTTATGCATCCTAACAGTGCACAACAGCCTGGGAAGCACGAGGAACATCACGAGTACTAAACAGTCTTTAATTCCCAACAGCGGCAGAGACAGATCACGCAACAGGGCAGCATACACAGACAAGCCAGGCACCACAGTTCAAGCTGTGCATTGACATTTGGCAGACTGATCAGGGCAGCTAGACGGCCTGGATATCTTGCGGGCCCCGACAGTTCTTGACAGGGAATGCCTGCCAGTACTGAAGTGCTATGAACTTGCGCAGACCGCTTGAAAAAAGGCAAGACGCAATGCACAGACACCATTACAGCAAACAAGCAGGGAGGAAAGACAGGCAGACAGGAAACTAAAAAACAGCAATCAAGCAGGGCAGGGCAAGACAAGGAAGGAAACCGGGCATAACGATAGACCAGACGAACACAAACTGAACAGACAGGAACTTAAATGCACAGGATAATTACAAACACAATCAAACACAGTGGGACATAATTAACTGATAATCACACTAAACAAGGACAGGAAATGACCAAATAAGGAAACAGGGAAAACAAAACCAACACAGACCATAATCGTGACAGGCTGTGTAACTATGAGGTGATTACCTCAAAATATACGTCCGTATGCAGTATTTTCTAGTGATTATCCTTAGGTTGTTGACCCTGTATATCCCGAGTCTCTTACTGGTATCTTGAACTCCACTGTTTTGAGGCATTGACTAAATCTGCAGGAACCGTCAGGATCAGAAAATGTATTTATAATAACCATTTATCAGAATAAATGTATTATAAATACTCATAGACAGTAAGATCAGTATGTGTGAGTCCTGCTGAGTGAATGTGTTTCTGTGCTCTGTTTGTGTTGATCGAAATCAGTCATTTAGTTTTTACTGTATTGTTAAATTTTTATTATTACTATTAAGATGACTTTTCAATTTAATGATCACACACAGTCAATAAATATTTTTATTATTCTCCTTATGGAGCTCCGGCTGTTTTCAGTGTTTTGTGTTCTTCTGTCTTCCGGCGTTTTTATGTCAAGTCATCTTTATTTATACATTGCTTTTTTCATTTTTATTTTTAGGATACAGTTTGTTAATAATTTGTGTTACAGTTTTTCTTGATTCTTCAGTAACCACTATAACTTGATTAATATGGCCAAATTTCCCAAACCATTCATTCATTACTTGAAATAAAGACATTTCTCAAAACTTTTAATACATTTCACCTGTTTTCACACACGTTCCAATTTTCTCAATGTTTTCTGTAAAATACACACAAAAATGCCTTCATTTTGCACAGGTTTGACCATGTTTGAATTCAGAAAACTAAAGTACACAATATAATTAAAGGGATAGTTCACCCATAAATGAACATTCTGTTATTAATTACTCACCCTCATGTCGTTCCAAACCCGTAAGACCTTCGTTCATCTTCAGAACACAAATCTTAATTTCATAAGTTAATTATGAAGTCAATAAGAAATCATGAAATCTGAGAGCTCTCTGACCCTCCATAGACATCAAGGGTCCTACCACGATCAGGGCACAGAAGCGTTTATGAAGCTACGAGAATAGTTTTTGTTGCGCAAAAACTAAAATAACTTTATTCAACATTCTTGTCTTCTGTATCACCCTAGCCCTGAGAGTCTGGGATTTCATCCAAACATATCAGAAATTGTGTTTGAGTTGCAACAAGGTCATTACTGTATTCATAGAATTAGTGAGAATGGATTACCAAATTTATAAGATAAACTAGGTCCTGTATGTTTCTAGACATGTGACATGTTGCAGGTAAATTCACTGTACAGTATATGTAACTACTAATTTCTCTCTAAGAAGTCATCAGTCCAGGCAGAGAATTACTTTTGCATGCACCTGATTGGGCACGGTAATTAAAGTTTCTCTAGATAATGTGGGACGGGTATTCAGCTGATTTTCCACCTATGCATTTAATCACGTTAGCTGATGGTCAGGCTGGGAATTTGGTAATTGCCGTCTGAACTCGCATTTGATGCTTTGTTTTTGTCTCACACCCTGTAAATCCCCGCCCTTGAATTAAACTCTACTGTGCTGACAATAGTTGACTTGGAACTGCACGAGACAGCGAGTGTTATTGTAACTTGCTTGAATAGATATCCCAACATCTCCTGGTCTCTACTCGAGAGAGAAAACAGATTCAAAAAACAGTGTTTAATCCACTATTTTGCAGCTCTTGACCTTCGAGACACCGGGTAACGCTGTATGAGTCAGAGACCTCGAGATTTATCAAAAATATCTAATTTTTCTGAAATGAACTGGAAGGTTAGTTTAAGAATGGAAATACTTCATGACTCTAACTGCACAGCGCTGTGTGATCTAGAAGTGAAGTTCAAAATTCACGTACAGTTGAACAATTGTCTCTCTAGTTTGACATCAGCAGAGTACTTTCAATAGACATTTTAAAATGAGCGTGTGTAAAACATGATCATACTAACGTTATAATTTTAAAGCTATGCGGTCTATGTTTCTCTATTTTTACAACAGTATTTGTGATCTAATGGCATCTGAATTCAATGATCTTGTTATTCCCAGACGTAATCAATTATATGTTTTTTACCCCTAAACCCCCCCATATCGCTTGGAATAATAGCCCCCCCCCCTCACTCTACTGCTTTACATAATGTAATCGTCATCTTTTAAATACTTTTACACCCCCAACTAAGTAAGTAATGGACATTCTGTAATAATTACATTTATTTACAGCAGAAATGCATGGAGATTAAGCACATGACCACTGCAACCGTTCGCTGGGTGCGGGAGGATCACAGAAGCGTTCTTGCCCACGTGCTTTATTAAGGAGTCACGTCGATGCATAAGTTTTATACTGTTGATATGTATTCTATTATGACATGAGTTTATCCACTTACTGTATGTAACTTACCGTCTTTCAATTTGAAAGCCTTTACTTCAGTTAAATGTTTGTAACAATTATGCTTTGTAATCGTATATACTTAATTTGCATTGTTAAGTTTCTGGGTTAATATGCCATTATTCTCTTCAGACATTGTATTATGTTATTAAGGCATCTTGACGGGTATGTATGATGTCATTGTTAGTTCCAGGACGTATTTCTTTTGTAGTTAGTTAGTTTTATCTACTAGGTAGAGTATTATGTTTGGTGTTTTGACCTGAGCGCCCTCTCAAGTTATTTAAAGACCCTCCGGCATATGTACAATAAAAATGTTATACTTTTCATCAGTTACGTTGTGAAGTGGGGTTTTCTTTTTTTAGTGATTTACCTCTTTGAGGTTGATTTACTGTGCCTCACTGCTGACACACAACACCTTGTTTTTATTCTGTTACTGACCTACCCTCCTCTAGACTTGATAAAGGAACGTAACAATGCTGCTGAGACCCAATATTATATTAAACAGAAACATCTGCCAATGTGTTTATTGTGAGGCTCAATCAAATTCACATTGTGTTTTCACCGCATTCGTAATGCATTTTATTGAACAATTCTTTTAATTTCATTTTTTTTTTTATTTATACAACTGACTTTACAGACAAAGAACTTTTCAGTGTGAGTGTAACTCATCAATAGAAGCTGATTGTTACATTATATTACATTACTTCAGCATTGCTAGCACCTTGTTTGAGCTACAGGAATACTTGCTTATTGTTTCCTCTGATGGAGGTGTGTTTGAGGTGAGAAAGCAGCTGTGTGTATGCGAGTGTGTTTTTTGTGTGAGTCAGAGTATTTAATGGTCACCTGGTTAAGCAGGTAAGCACCTCTATTTGTGACTCATAATTTTACGGTAAACAAGGCTCTTTTCTGCCACCGGTCGCCATTGCTAAAGGTGAGTCACACACACACACACACACCTAGAGCTCGACAGGTGAGACAGTAACACCTGGAGATTAAAGAGAGATAAAAGAGAGATAAGTAAGTGCTGAAAGAGACAGAGAATCGCTTGTTTTCTTCAGTTCTTTTTGGTTTTGGTTAAAGGGGTTCAGAGAAAATCCACTCATCTTTCACAAATCCTCATTCCAAAGGTTTAATAACTGCACAATACAAGAAGCCTACCATAAAACTAAATACATTTGAGTAAAGTTTATTATGTTTTTAGGTGTTTAGTATTTTGCACGTGAACTCGAAGCACCATATCCTTTTACCTCCTACGACAAATGCAACAAGAAGCGGGACCCCGTAATCTGTGGGATTCTACCTGTGGGATAGCGAACGGGAAGAGAAAAATAGTGGGAGCGGAAACTAAACGTAAAAGTTTCTGGCAGGAGCAGGAAGAAATATAACTTATTTTAAGCGGGAGTGGAACTGAATCTCGCTTGAATGGGACTGAAAAAAAATCCTTGTGTTTAGTTATAAGTTTGACAATTGAAAGAGTTTCTGGTAAGTAATACTTGTTGTGGTTATCAAGAGTACTGTGCAAATGCCAAGAAATCTTACAGAATATTAATAAATGTGAAGTTATTAACATATATACAGTATATATACACACACACATACAATATATATATATATATATATATATATATTATACACATACAGTGGTGGCCAAATGATTAGAGCACTAGTATTTTCACCAGGTAAAAAGTGGTGTTAAGTCAGTTATTTCTATCTTTTGCTGTAGTGTGTCAGGAGGAAATATCGGTTTACATTTCCAAACATTCATTTAGCCATTAATTGTAATAATCCAGTGAGATGTTTGAGATCTGATCATCATCAGTCTGTCTGGAGTCACATGAAGAAACAGAACAAACTGAGACTCAATCCAGAAGAACTGTGTCTCAAGACGCTTCACGAAACCTACCAGTCCTACCTACTGTGAAAGGTTTTAGGCACTTGTGTAAAAATGTGGCAATTGTGTATGTTCAAGAAGGATGCAACGTCCGTTCTCATGGCAACACATTTTTTTCTGTTAAAACAGATAAGAAAAATCAATCAAGGAGCATCTGTTGCTTGTACCATGAAGCTCATCACGGTTAAGGCTAGAAGGGATACGTATGGCGCTACTGGGCATGCGCACATCAATACAGTGTAATTTTTGTCACACTGTACAACAATAGTTACTATTTTTTCATTCCTGTAAGGGGTAGGTTTAGGGTTGGGGTAGGTGTAGACATTAATAAAACACAATCTAATAGGTATACAATTAATTTCATTGTTCATTTCCAGTCAGAGCTGTATCCACTTCTAGCCTAATGCACGTACGTCGCTCTGGATCAGCGTACTGAAATGCTAAATTCCTTGTTATTCAACTACTGATGCATAGAGTAACGCCTGGGTGCCCCCTGCTGACGAACCTGAGTTTAACAAGATTAATTTTACTCACAACACAGTGTAATCCAGTAATACAAAATAAATTGTCACAGGAATTACCATTGTTCCCGGATCGGAAATAGTTCAAAATATAAGGGGGGGCCATTTTATTTGTCTCTTTTAAGCTACTCAGGGCTACATGTAAAATGAGGATGCTGTCAAAAATAATGTCATAGATTTTCTTTATCAATTAACTAAATTAAATCAACATTTGTTGTGAGCATCCTTTGTGTTTAAAGCAGGTTTTGCCCTCGGTGCACTTGAGCAGAGTTTCTCAGGAGCTTTGCAGAACTTTAGGAACATTTTGTCTTAACATTTATATAACTTTAAAAAAAAAAAACATTGGTAAAAGCTATGACTGAGAATGTTTCCCTAAAAACAAGGTGGATATGAGAGGATGACTGATGTTTGACTATTCATCAGAGGAGTGCAGTTTTAGTAGTAGTAAAAGGTTTGGTCACACTTTAGAATAGGTAACACTTCTTAACTATTAACTACGACTTTTCCCTCAATAAATTCTTAATTTGCTGCTTATTAATAGTTAGTAAGGCAGTTGTTAAGTTTAGGTATTGGGTAGGATTAGGGATGTAGAATAAGGTCATGTAGAATAAGGCATTAATAAGTGCTTAATTAGCACTAATACATGGCTAATATTCTAGTAATGCATGCTAATAAGCAACTAGATGTAACCGTAAAATAAAGTGTTACCAAAGGTTTCTGCTACACACTCAAAAGTATCTTAATTTTCTTCACAAAAAGAGTGCATACTTTTCGGTTGTAAAATATAAGTAAGCAAACTGGAATGCAGTATGAATTCTTGCTGTGTAACGGATGAGACGGCTGATGTTCAGTGAGTGGGTCATCACACACAACACACACACACAACATTTGTTACTTAACCCATCTTCTGTGGATAATGAGCGAGTGGGCCGCTGCTCTTAACACACACATTAATGCTTCCAGCCTTCATGTCCTGAAGTGTCTCACTCTTACAGTTTTCAGTGCATTTATGAGCCAGTGCTGTATTAAAACAAACACCATCAGTTCTGTTCTATATAATAAATTAATGTTAAGAATAATGAATGCATACACCTGCAAAAATAATGGATCTTTATGGCATTGATAGTTACATGAAGAACCTTTATCTTTACACTGCACAAAAGGTTCTTTTATAGTATAAAAAGTTCTTTAGATTTTTAAAATGTTCTTCACATTAAAAAAAAATATCATTTTGGGGAACCAAAATACAAACCCGATTCCAAAAAAGTTGGGACACTGTACAAATTGTGAATAAAAACAGAATGCAATGATGTGGAAGTTTCAAATTTCAATATTTTATTCAGAATACAACATAGATGACATATCAAATGTTTAAACTGAGAAAATGTATCATTTTAAGGGAAAAATAAGTTGATTTTAAATTTCATGGCATCAACACATCTCAAAAAAGTTGGGACAAGGCCATGTTTACCACTGTGTGGCATCCCCTCTTCTTTTTATAACAGTCTGCAAACGTCTAGGGACTGAGGAGACAAGTTGCTCAAGTTTAGGAATAGGAATGTTGTCCCATTCTTGTCTAATACAGGCTTCTAGTTGATCAACTGTCTTAGGTCTTCTTTGTCGCATCTTCCGCTTTATGATGCGCCAAATGTTTTCTATGGGTGAAAGATCTGGACTGCAGGCTGGCCATTTCAGTACCCGGATCCTTCTTCCACGCAGCCATGATGTTGTAATTGATGCAGTATGTGGTCTGGCATTGTCATGTTGGAAAATGCAAGGTCTTCCCTGAAAGAGACGACGTCTGGATGGGAGCATATGTTGTTCTAGAACTTGGATATACCTTTCAGCATTGATGGTGCCTTTCCAGATGTGTAAGCTGCCCATGCCACACACACTCATGCAACCCCATACCATCAGAGATGCAGGCTTCTGAACTGAGCGCTGATAACAACTTGGGTTGTCCTTGTCCTCTTTAGTCCGGATGACATGGCGTCCTAGTTTTCCAAAAAGAACTTCAAATTTTGATTCGTCTGACCACAGAACAGTTTTCCACTTTGCCACAGTCCATTTTAAATGAGCCTTGGCCCAGAGAAAACACCTGCACTTCTGGATCATGTTTAGATATGGCTTCTTTTTTGACCTATAGAGTTTTAACCGGCAACGGCGAATGGCACGGTGGATTGTGTTCACCGACAATGTTTTCTGGAAGTATTCCTGAGCCCATGTTGTGATTTCCATTACAGTAGCATTCCTGTATGTGATGCAGTGCCGTCTAAGGGCCCGAAGATCACGGGCATCCAGTATGGTTTTCCGGCCTTGACCCTTACGCACAGAGATTGTTCCAGATTCTCTGAATCTTTGGATGATATTATGCACTGTAGATGATGATAACTTCAAACTCTTTGCAATTTTTCTCTGAGAAACTCCTTTCTAATATTGCTCCACTATTTTTCGCCGCAGCATTGGGGGAATTGGTGATTCTCTTCCCATCTTGACTTCTGAGAGACACTGCCACTCTGAGAGGCTCTTTTTATACCCAATCATGTTGCCAATTGACCTAATAAGTTGCAAATTGGTCCTCCAGCTGTTCCTTATATGTACATTTAACTTTTCCGGCCTCTTATTGCTACCTGTCCCAACTTTTTTGGAATGTGTAGCTCTCATGAAATCCAAAATGAGCCAATATTTGGCATGACATTTCAAAATGTCTCAATTTCAACATTTGATATGTTATCTATATTCTATTGTGAATAAAATATAAGTTTATGAGTTTTGTAAATTATTGCATTCCTTTTTTATTCACAATTTGTAAAGTGTCCCAACTTTTTTGGAATCGGGTTTGTAGTTCTTATGAAACCCGCTTCTGGAGCCTTTGTTTTTAAGAGTGCTTATAAGACAGATGTGATGATAGACGTGTCTCATCTTCAGTGCTGGTCTCTGACAGACAGAGAGAGACACTGGTCTCCATTACATTTACATTTACATTTATGCATTTAGCAGACGCTTTTATCCAAAGCGACTTACAGTGCATTCAGGCTATACATGTTTTATCACTATGTGTGTTCCCTGGGAATCGAACCCACAACCTTTTGCGCTGCTAACGCAATGCTCTACCACTGAGCCACAGGAACCATTACAGCTGCTGGGATTGTATTATCCTTCAATTAATGGAATAACAACACAACGATGATTTGATGCGTTTCCTCTGCAGCCTTTTAAAAGGTGATTCACACTAATGTGTTTTAAAAAGTCAGTTCACTGATAGATTTGGTCCCATAAGTCTGTGTTTTTGAGCTGATGTTTTCTACTGTTCCCATTAAGCTATGAAAACATTATTTCTGAATGTTCATATTTTGAAAAAAAAATTTCTTGGTCATACAGATGTTAAGGGAACATTTCATTTTATAATTTTGCATTAGCATTATGGAACGTTACTTTTGAATATTCTTTGAATGTTTTGAAACAAACGTTACACAAAAATCCAACTAAAATGTTTTAGAAGAAAACCGTTCCACGATCTATAAATATATATATTTTTTTGTTTATTGTATGGAACAAATTTAGGTTATAAAAATGTTGTGGGAACATTGTTTTAAAATGTTTCTAAAATGTTGAAATGCACAGTTTTCTTGTCATGATTATAACGTTATTTAAAGATTACAAAAGCATTTCTTAGAACATGCTACTAACTTAATTTTTCCCCAAAATATAGCAAACATTATTTAAACATTTATTTTTAATATTCTAAGAATGTTAAAATGCCCAGTTTTCATGTCATGATTATAACGTTATTTAAAGATTACAAGAACATTTCTACTAACATTCTACTCTCTTTTTCCCCAAAATATAATGTTATTTTAAATTTTATGTTTAATATTCTAAGAACATTAAATGATCCAGTTTTCTTGTCATGATTAATGACAAGAACGTTATTTACATAAACATGTCTTAGAATGTTCAGCAAGTACAAATAACATCATAATAAGGACATTTTGAGAATGTTGATCTAAGAACATTTTCTCTCACCGATATGATAACAAATATCAAATATGAATGTTATAAGAACATAAACATTCCATTTGTTCATAGCTTTGAGAGAACATTGCCAGAACGTTCTGAGAATGTTAGTCCACTCATACATGTGAATGCTGTAGAGCAGATGCGAAAGCATATGTGCAGAATATCTTTACACTTGGATTTATTATTATTATTATTTTTTTTTTTTTGCATATTCAGATTTGCTGTACTTGCAGGGTGCAGTCAGCTAAATTGGGTCAAATGTGCCAAATAAGTTTGTAGGGTCATATCTCTTTAAATTTTTATAGCCAATCACAAAACTGATCTTATAATGTTGCTTAAACACTTGTTGACATGTAACAGTAATTTAGATTGGTCTGAGTTTTTTAAGGTGGTCAGGGCGTTATATGAAGCTCGTCAGAGAAATTGTAAGGTAATTGAGCCTGACATAGTAAACTTCATTCATCACTAATAAGCGCACTAAAGCAATTATAAGTAAGCTTACCAACAAAGCAAAGGTTTATGAACAATGTTTTGACATGCTCTTTCAAATAAAAAAAGTCTAATTTAAAAAAGAAACTTAAATTTTTGTGAAAAAGGTCATTTTAGGTAGAAATGGCTGGTTAAGCTAAAATGGGCCACAATTTTCAGCTAAAATGGGCTACACACACACACACAGTTTTACACAGAAATTGAGGGTGAAAATAGGTTTATAGGCCTAGATATGTATCCATACAAACAGTCTTAGTCATCTTAACAGTCTTTTTTTTTAATTGCATTGCAGACAGTAAGGCAGAAGGATAAGCAAAGAAAGGCAACAGAGAGACAAAGAGAGAAGAGAAAGGGAAAGAAAGGAAGATGTCAGTAAAATGGGCTGCACACACACACACACACACTTTTACACATAAATTGAGGGTGAAAATTAGGTTTATATGCTTAGATATGTATCCATACAAAATCTTAACTATAAAATATAGCTGCAAGCAGCAATTACGGGGCCAAGCACTACAGAAGCAAGCATCAGACCAACTGCTGAAATTAGTAATTGAAGCAATTTTAGGATGATTCAAAGGCTGATACAACCTCTACTAATATGATTTATTGGCTTATCACGTTTGAGCAATAGGTGGCGCTGTTATCAAATCAATGTGGTGTGTTCTGTGTGAGTTGACAATGCCACACACAAAGTTTGGTGTCAATATGCCAAAGCATTGCAGAGATACAGCCTCAAGTGTCAGTTTGGCATCATGCATCAAATTTGTTGCTGTGGTATGCAGAAACGGTTTTGTCTATCAACACAGAATCCATATCATTTAGTCAGCATGGTCTGAAGATGATATGATTTGATTTTTGGTGAAAATCGGACAAACGGTTGAGAAGGAGTTTGAAAAATTAGGTTTTTAAAGAAAATCAAAATGGTTTGGCTGACTACGGCAACATTGATATCACTGTTCTCAGCATGACCCAAGGAATCTATTAATACCAGTCTCATTACAATAGGCAAAATTCACAGAAAGCTAAAGCATTTATTTGAAATGTAATTATAACTTTTGACCACAAGGTGGCACTGTCTCAAAACTTTTTGAGTACTTTCGGGTCATGGTCTCGATGGTACATACAAAGTTTCGTAATTGTACACCAATGCATTCGAAAAATATAGCATTTTATATCATAATACTCTATTGTAGTCAAAGGCAATTTCATGCTTTGTTCAATTATAGCGCCACCAAGAGGCACAATCCCACCAAATTTTTCATGTGTCCTTAGAGTGTGACCATACATATGTGTGTCAAATTTTGTGAAAATATCTCATTTTGTTTTGGAGTTATAGACATTTTTATATACGAGAAGAAAGAAAATGACTGATAGTTGGCTTTGTTTGCATTTTTGTGCCACTTACTATCAAAATTTTGGCAGTTGGGCATTAATTTTCAGCCGGCACACTATGTTTCCGAATTTCCTACGGTGGTTTCGTGTCGATTGGAGTAACGGTTTCTAAGATATTGGCAAATGTTTTTTAAGCGCTAAAATGCAACGTTGCACAAACCATAAAGCTAAACCTGATATGTTTGGTATCGCTGGACTCGGCAAGGATTCAGGAGTCTAAAAAGGTGACTCCCGTGAAAATAAGTTGACTTGGCATGATGCACCGAATCTAAAGAGACCAGTTTTGTGATTTTTGGCCAAACCACTGAGAAGCTATAATCAAAAAAATGCATTTTTCGTATCTCCTGACCACTAGGTGGCACAGCGCCGAAACACTGCAGGTAGCCTCAGGTCATGCTTGCTATAACACACACCAAGTTTGGTCTCAATACGCCAAACCGTTGCGGTCATATAGACTCAGATCCATTTTTGTGTACTTTTCGTAGAATTTGTTCACGCGTTATTCGAGAACGGTTGAACGAATCAACTTGAATTCCATAACTTTTTGCCAGCATGGTCTGTAGATGATCTGAGCCAATTTTGGTGAAAATCAGACGAATCGTCTAGGACGAGTTCAAAAAAGTAGGTTTTACGAAGAATTGAAAATAGCGAAAAAACTAAACCTTACGATTTTTGTATTTTGGTGTCCATTCGACTCGGCATGAGCCAAGGAATACTGAGAACTATATCTTTATCGTTATCTTTATAGTTATCGTGCTTGGTGTGAACGGGCCTTAAACATCCTTAAAACAAGATCAAATGACTTGAGAAACGAGTTTGTATGAGCCTGACTGTGAGAGGCTTTAGATGAGAGCTGACCCGAGCTGTTAAACGTGAGGGTAACAGTATCAGGTGTGATGCAGGGTGAGAAACAGTGTTCACACTGCCGTTAGAGGAGCTCAAGCGTTCTGTCTCCACACTGATATAATCTGAACCGCCGCAGTCAAAACAGACACGGTGTTCAGGGTGAAAGAGCCACATACTGCTGATAAGACTCAACACACACTTACACACACACACACACACATACACTCCACACACACACACACACACACTTACACTCCACCACACACACACACACACACACACACATTTACACTCCACCACACACACACACACACACACACACACACACACACACTTACACTCCACCACACACACACACACACACATTTACACTCCACCACACACACACACACACACACACACACACACACACTTACACTCCACCACACACACACACACACACACACACTTACACTCCACCACACACTCACACACACACACACACTTACACTCCACCACACACACACACACACACACACACACACACACACACACACACACACACTTACACCACACACACACAGACACACACACTTACACTCCACCACACACACACACACACACACACACTTACACTCCACCACACTCACACACACACACACACACACACACACACTTACACTCCACCACACACACACACACACACACACACTTACACCACACACACACACACAGACACACACACTTACACTCCACCACACTCACACACACACACACTTACACTCCACCACACACACACACACACACACTTACACTCCACCACACACACACACACAGACACACACACTTACACTCCACCACACACACACACACACACACACACACACACTTACACTCCACCACACACACACACACACACACACACTTACACCACACACACACACACACACACTTACACTCCACCACACACACACACACACACACGTCTGTTTTTTATACTTGATCCATCAGGCTTTTATGGCTCATATAGTCTGATATAATGAGAATTATTCACAGACTCAAACTGAGCAAAAATATGAATTTGCTGCAGATGCTGATATCTATATGATGAGATTCTGCTGCTTGTGATGTAAATCAATGAGATCTTTATAACAGTGGTGCAGATACTGACATAAAATGATCTAAATATCAGTCTATATCTCCAATAATATGTCTCAGTAAGATGAGATGTAAATGATCCAAACATATAATGCAATGCTGATTGAGAGATGAATAATAAACGCTCCTCAGAAGATGTGAGATGTTTTGTCTTCCTCGTACATTAAAGAAGCATACAGTCTTGATTTGCTCAGATGGCAGTGCTGGTGACAGGACGGAGATGAGAGGTCAGCACACTGTTAACCTTTGACCCTTACACTTCAGAGGTCAGAGTGATGACACAAACCCTGTCAAACCGTCTCTACAGAGAGACAGAGAGAGATTGTGTGTGGTTCAGACCAGTCTTTGGCCTCTGATTGACTGTAATTATTCCTCTCTTCATCTTCTGCTTTACCTGATTGGTAATTGTCCCTCATTTACATGTGATTATTTATTTATTATCCGTCTCTCATTCACATCACACTAATGTTTTTTTGATTGTCATCTGATGAGCTTCTTTGTCACCGTGATTTTAACACAAGCTTTAATGAGAAACACAAACCATCCGAGGATCACGACAACAAATACACAGGATTAGCTAAGAAAAATATATTCTAAGACTGTTTTGCTAACATTACAGTTTTTGCCCGTTGCTTGAACACATTTTGCAAAACTTCGCTCATTGTGCCAAAACTCTAAACACAAGTAAACATGACACAACACTGGGAAATATACCATTCACATCTGTGCCAAATTGAAACTCTACTCTCAAAACCTAAACTCTGCTATCAAAACCTAACATTCCTTTGTCAAAATGTAACTCTGTTGACAAAATGACACATACTTGCATCATATGCAAACACTTTCAGATCAGGGGGAACACACTAGTCTACTTTATATAAAACACTGCAGTCTTTGATTTTCATTGTTTATTCAGAAGGCATATTTTCAGGAGACACATTTTCAAACAACCAAAAAAGCAAACAGGCCTACTCAATATTGTACATTGCAGCACTGTACATTGCAGTACCATGAATTCAGATAAAGCTAAAAAAAAAAACAAAAAAAAAACATAATACAGTAATAGAAAAAACACTATACCGTAAACACAAAAAATCATGACAATTGTGCATACGTGGGCTCATGGATCCCGCCGTCTGTTGGGGTCTGGCCACAGGACCTCATCGACATCGCAAGCAATGTCTTCTCCCGCTAGGCACCGGGGAAAATATCCTCTTGCATGTCGAAACCATCCATGGATTGCTGTCACCTGAATGTCGCCGCAGGCCTGTTCCATTGCCTGCAGAAGAGGCATGCGGGCATGTGGTTGGCGGTCATATACACGCCATCTCCAAGCCGAAAAAAAATCCTCTATAGGGTTTAAAAATGGTGAGTAAGGGGGCAAGTATACCACTTCAAATTGATTGTGGTTGGTGAACCAGGCCTGGACCAGAGCAGCCCGATGGAAACTGACATTATCCATATCACCACAAACCTGGGCTGATCTGGTCTGTTCTGTACAACTATATTATGGAGAGCATCTAGAAATGTGAGTATATGTTGGCTATTGTATGGACCTAGTTTTGCATGATGATGCAGAAGCCCTCGAAGGCTTATGGCGGCACACAATGTGATATTTCCCCCGCGCTGCCCTGGGACGTGCACAATTGCCCTTTGGCCAATTACATTACGACCCCGTCGTCTTGTTTTGCTCAGGTTGAATCCAGCTTCATCAATGAAAATTAATTCATGAGGCTGTGCAGCTCCATCCATGGCCAAGATTCTCTGTAAAAAAAAAAAAGAGAACATATTACTGTACTACAGTGCTACACATACAGAACCCTCACCCCATCACACAGGTACCTGTGTAGCTCTCAGAATGGATCCATGTGGTACTGATATGGTACATATTCAGCTGCTACTGGATTTCACCAATACTGTATTGTAAATGTAAAGGACAGTTACACTTACCTGTACATATTCAGCTCGAAGTCCTTTGACCCTGTCACTGTTCCTCTCAAATGGGACTCTGTAGAGCTGCTTCATGGTGATGCTGTGTTTTCCCAAGATGCGTCTGATGGTGGTGATGCTCACATGGTTTATGTTGTTGAACACTTGCCTGTCTGCAAGTATTTTCTGTCGTAGCTGGTGGAGACGGATGGCATTGTCTGCCCTCACTAGGTCCACAACGGCAAGTTCCTGCTGTTGTGTGAACAGGCGTTGGCGTCCTCCCCCAGAAGGTCTTCGAGTCATTCTAGAGAAATACAACCACATATTGTCATCGGTTTGCTTATTTTTCTTACAGTACTTTACTGTATATATTGTATCATCCACTGTACAACACTGTACTTCAATATAAGTAATCATGGTATGTTTCACAAAAACTACCACTTTGGCTGCAAAAGGAGCATTAGCACCCTGCAATACCCTGTACACTTGATATGGTAATGTGATATACTGTAGAACAGTGCTATAAAAACCATCTGAGTAGAGTAGAAGGTAGAGAGGTGAAGACATACCTGTATTCTAGTCGGAATGTTCTTATTACAGATGCCACTGTGAAGCGGCTTAGATGTGGGTGGACTCTCTGCCCAGCTTCCCTCATAGTCAGGCCATGGTTGATGACATGGTCCACCAAAGTTGCTCTTATATCATCAGAAATATGGGTCCGTGCATGGCCTCTTCGACCTCCTCCTCCTCCTCCTCCTCCTCCTCCTCTTCCTCTTCCTCTTCCTCTTCCTCTTCCTCTTCCTCTTGCTCTCCCTCCATCCATGCTTGCAAAGTTCTTGAAGTGGCTAAACTGAGGGCTTTTTGTAGTTGGCTAATTGGTGTTCAGTTTTGCAAGTAAGTGCCTTCAAGTGTGTATTTGAGTGGTTGCAATTACCCGATGTGTTTTGTATTTTGGATACATGTGTTTTCCAAATGGCACCCTGAGATTTCATTTTTGAACGAAGTGTCTTATGTATGAAATAGAGTGTAGTATGCAGGACCATGTGTGTTGCATAAAGGCGTAAGTGTGTTGCATAATTGCAACTAGAGTGCAAAGCAGCGCTTTTGTTTAAGGTATGAGTACATGTGTTTGAGGTATGGTAACAAAAGCTTCAAGTTGTGTTACTTTAGTCTAAGCATGGGTCTATAGTGTTCAAGCAACGGGCAAAAACTGTAAGTTATGAAAGCATTATTTCTGAACGTTCTGAAACAAGTATCAACAGTTAAAAAACATTAAATGAACTTCTAGTTAAACATTTCAGAAATAAAATGTTCTATTTTGAATGAGAGAACTTGCCAGAACGTTAGCCAAAGTTATGAGAACTCTTGTTGGGATTCTAGTATGTACTATACATCCACAGGTAACACATTTAGGTTATAAAAACATGGTGCAAATATTGTTTTGAAATGTTTCATATTATCATATGTGACCCTGGACCACAAAACCAGTCATAAGGGTCAGTTTTTCAAAATTGAGATTTATACATCACCTGGAAGCTGAATAAATAAGCTTCCCATTGATGTATGGTTTGTTATGATAGGACAATATTTGTCTGAGATACAACTATTTGAAAATCTGGAATCTGAGGGTGCAAAAAAATCTAAATATTGAGAAAATCGCCTTTAAAGTTGTTCAAATGAAGTTCTTAGCAATGCATATTACTAATCAAAAATTAAGTTTTGATATATTTACAGTAGGAAATGTACAAAATATCTTCATGGAACATGATCTTAATATCCTAATGATTTTTGGCATAAAAGAAAAATCAATCATTTTGACCCATACAATGTATTGTTGGCTATTGCTACAAATATACCTGTGTTACTTATGACTGCTTTTGTGCTCCAGGGTCACATATTATATTTGAAATGTCCAGTTTTCTTGCAATGATTGTAAGGTTATTTAAAGGCTACAAAAGGCTTCTCTCAATGTTCTAGTAACTTTATAATGCTATTTGAACATACACTATATTGCCAAAAGTATTGGCACCCCCTTCTTTAGAACAGAAAAATGCACTTCCAAATCTGTGGCAACAACGATGGGAACATAATTCATGTATTTAAAAATTGTATTTCATCTCTGTTGCCACAGTTTTGTAAGTGTCTAAAATGACTGAACCCATATGTACAAGTCATTGGTGTTTGGTGATGAGTTTTTGGCTCAAGGTCTGCATTTACAGTCACACCAGAGGTGTTAAACTGGGATTAGGACTTGGTTTTATGCAGACCAGTCAAGTTCTTCCACACTGACTCAATCAATCATTTTCTTTTTGAACCTTGTCTTATACACAGAGACATTGTCATGTTAGAATAGAAAAGAGTCCAAACTGTTGCTATAATATTAGAAGCACACAATTTCCTAGAATAACATTATATGCTTTAACATTAAGATTTGTACTCATAGAAATTACTAAAGTAGTCAAACCTGTTCATTAGAAGGGGGTGCCAATACTTTTGGCAATATAGTGTATATGTTTAATATTCTCACGTAAAATTCAACGTAAAAATTTCTAGTTTTCTTCACTATTTCAAGATTACAAAACCATTTCTTGCAACATTCTATTAAGTTTATTTTCATTCATTTTTTTTTCATATCCTAAGAAAGTCCAGTTTTCTTGTCATGGTTAGAATGTTATTTAAAGGTTACAAAAACGTTTCTTAGAAGGTTCATCAAGCACAAATAACATTATGAAGACATTCCGAGAATGAAGTTCTAAGACCGTTTTCTCTCAACATTATGAGAATGAATGTCAAATATTAATAGTCATAAGAATGTTCCATAAACACTAAGAACATTTTGTATTAGCATTTATATAACGTATAAAATAAGTGGTGAGAATGTTCCCTGTCAGGTGGGTTATTCCTGAAAACACATCCAAGCAAACATATTCATGTGAACCGACACCTGACAAGACACATGTAAAGTGTGGACTAATAATGATGATGGGGAGCAGAAAAACCTGACAGCTGTATGAAGGACAGATTGGCCGAGGGCACTTTACATATTCACAAAGCCCTGAGTGCCGGGGCCGTTCTGACCCCCAAAGGCCCCAGATTTGCCAGTTATTCTGCGACCAACACAAAGAGAGAAAATTGCAGCAATTATCTCAATTCTCTTGATTGGTTTGGCTGGCTGGGTTTCAGGTTAAGGTTTCATATAATGCAGAAACATCACCAATGACAGCAGCTATGTAATGTCAACAGTGTTGGGGATAATGCATTATACGTGTTACTTAGCTACGTCATCAGATTACTTTTATTCAAGTAACTATTTTATTCAAGAACTTTTTCAATCAAGTAACACCAGTTTCTTTGTTTCTCATGTATTGAGTGACAGCTCTGGTGTTGCCATGGTGATGTATTGAGTGACAGCTCTGGTGTTGCCATGGTGATGTATTGAGTGACAGCTCTGGTGTTGCCATGGTGATGTATAGAGTGACAGCTCTGGTGTTGCCATGGTGATGTATTGAGTGACAGCTCTGGTGTTGCCATGGTGATGTATTGAGTGACAGCTCTGGTGTTGCCATGGTGATGTATTGAGTGACAGCTCTGGTGTTGCCATGGTGATGTATTGAGTGACAGCTCTGGTGTTGCCATGGTGATGTATTGAGTGACAGCTCTGGTGTTGCCATGGTGATGTATTGAGTGACAGCTCTGGTATTGAGTGACAGCTCTGGTGTTGCCATGGTGATGTATTGAGTGACAGCTCTGGTGTTGCCATGGTGATGTATTGAGTGACAGCTCTGGTGTTGCCATGGTGATGTATTGAGTGACAGCTCTGGTGTTGCCATGGTGATGTATTGAGTGACAGCTCTGGTATTGAGTGACAGCTCTGGTGTTGCCATGGTGATGTATTGAGTGACAGCTCTGGTGTTGCCATGGTGATGTATTGAGTGACAGCTCTGGTGTTGCCATGGTGATGTATTGAGTGACAGCTCTGGTGTTGCCATGGTGATGTATTGAGTGACAGCTCTGGTGTTGCCATGGTGACAGAAATCAGGATTAAGTGCAGAGCGTTGTGTGTGAATGTGATCTTACTGTAGTTCTAGACTAAATATGAACATGTATTTACTCATCTCACTGCACAAAAACACATTCAGTGCTCCTCAAAATTAATAAAAACGTGAAATGCAGAATATGATGCAAATTTACAATAAGAAAATATTTCATGAAAATTCATAAGAAATTTTTTGCTTTAAAATGCATATTTAGTAATGTTTAGATCTGACTATATTTAATTATTTTGAGCTTCCAATCAGATCTCACTACGTCATAACGCAAGCGATTGAACGTATTTAGTTTCAATTTGAAGTTAGAAACGTTGGAAGCAACACAGTTTTTTGACCGTGCGTACCATGTCTATGTAACAGTTTTTGTTTTATGTTTTTGAAGTAAACATTCAAAAAGAAGATCGTGGTTTGCTCGTGTTTTCAAATACTGGTTACAATTTGACTGACTTCAAAAGGTGGTAGGCTACAGAAGAATTAGACGCAAATAGGTGCCACTGCCATTACACTTACGATTTTTGTATTTTGGTGTCCATTCGACTCGGCATGAGCCAAGGAATACTGAGAACTATATCTTTATCGTTATCTTTATAGTTATCGTGCTTGGTGTGAACGGGCCTTAAACATCCTTAAAACAAGATCAAATGACTTGAGAAGCGAGTTTGTATGAGCCTGACTGTGAGAGGCTTTAGATGAGAGCTGACCCGAGCTGTTAAACGTGAGGGTAACAGTATCAGGTGTGATGCAGGGTGAGAAACAGTGTTCACACTGCCGTTAGAGGAGCTCAAGCGTTCTGTCTCCACACTGATATAATCTGAACCGCCGCAGTCAAAACAGACACGGTGTTCAGGGTGAAAGAGCCACATACTGCTGATAAGACTCAACACACACTTACACACACACACACACACACATACACTCCACCACACACACACACACACACTTACACTCCACCACACACACACACACACACACACACATTTACACTCCACCACACACACACACACACACACACACACTTACACTCCACCACACACACACACACACACATTTACACTCCACCACACACACACACACACACACACACACACACACACTTACACTCCACCACACACACACACACACACACACACACTTACACTCCACCACACACTCACACACACACACACTTACACTCCACCACACACACACACACACACACACACACACACACACACACTTACACCACACACACACACACACAGACACACACACTTACACTCCACCACACACACACACACACACACACACACACACTTACACTCCACCACACTCACACACACACACACACACACACTTACACTCCACCACACACACACACACACACACACACTTACACCACACACACACACACAGACACACACACTTACACTCCACCACACTCACACACACACACACTTACACTCCACCACACACACACACACACACACACACACGTCTGTTTTTTATACTTGATCCATCAGGCTTTTATGGCTCATATAGTCTGATATAATGAGAATTATTCACAGACTCAAACTGAGCAAAAATATGAATTTGCTGCAGATGCTGATATCTATATGATGAGATTCTGATGCTTGTAATGTAAATCAATGAGATCTTTATAACAGTGGTGCAGATACTGACATAAAATGATCTAAATATCAGTCTATATCTCAATAATATGTCTCAGTGAGATGAGATGTAAATGATCCAAACATATAATGCAATGCTGATTGAGAGATGAAGAAATAAACGCTCCTCAGAAGATGTGAGATGTTTTGTCTTCCTCGTACATTAAAGAAGCATACAGTCTTGATTTGCTCAGATGGCAGTGCTGGTGACAGGACGGAGATGAGAGGTCAGCACACTGTTAACCTTTGACCCTTACACTTCAGAGGTCAGAGTGATGACACAAACCCTGTCAAACCGTCTCTACAGAGAGACAGAGAGAGATTGTGTGTGGTTCAGACCAGTCGTTGGCCTCTGATTAACTGTAATTATTCCTCTCTTCATCTTCTGCTTTACCTGATTGGTAATTGTCCCCCATTTACATGTGATTATTTATTTATTATCCGTCTCTCATTCACATCACACTAATGTTTTTTTGATTGTCATCTGATGAGCTTTTTTGTCACCGTGATTTTAACACAAGCTTTAATGAGAAACACAAACCATCCGAGGATCACGACAACAAATACACAGGATTAGCTAAGAAAAATATATTCTAAGACTGTTTTGCTAACATTAAGTTATGAAAGCATTATTTCTGAACGTTCTGAAACAAGTATCAACAGTTAAAAAACATTAAATGAACTTCTAGTTAAACATTTCAGAAATAAAATGTTCTATTTTGAATGAGAAAACTTGCCAGAACGTTAGCCAAAGTTATGAGAACTCTTGTTGGGATTCTAGTATGTACTATACATTCACAGGTAACACATTTAGGTTATAAAAACATGGTGCAAATATTGTTTTGAAATACTTCATATAATCATATGTGACCCTGGAGCACAAAACCAGTCTTAAAGAGACAGTACACCCAAAAATGATAATTCTGTCATCATTTACTCTCCCTCAAGTAGATCCAAACCTGTATGAATGTGTTTGTTCTGCTGAACACAAAGGAAGATATTCTGAAGAATGAGGGAAACAGAGCAGTTCTGGATCATAGTATTTTTTTCCCTACTATTGAAGTCAATGGTGCCCCAAAACAGCCTGATTACAAACTTTCTTCAAAATATCTTCCTTTGTGTTCAGAACAAACACATTCATACAGGTTTGGATCTACTTGAGGAGTAAATGATGACAGGATTTTAATTTTTGGGTGAACTATCCCTCTAAGTGTCAATTTTTTTAAATTGAGATGTATACTGAATAAATAAGCTTTCCATTGATGTATGGTTTCTTAGGATTGGACAATATTTGGCCGAGATACTATTGTACGAACTATTTGAAAATCTGGAATTTGAGGGTGCAACAAAATCACCTTTAAATTCAACTGTTAGCTGTTTTTCATGTCAGCTCAGGTCCAATTAATAATATGAACAGATGCAACTTCTGATTAATTATGTGTTGGTAATGTTGAACATTAACTAAGATGCTTCAGAAGTATGTTGCATAGTAGTTCAGTTTAATTAATGTTAACAAATGGAACCATATGTGACTCTGGAGCACATAACCAGTCATAAGGGTCAATTTTTCGAAATTGAGATTTATGCATCATCTGAAAGTTGAATAAATAATCTTTGCATTGATGTATGGTTTGTTATGATAGGACAATATTTGGCTGAGATACAACTATTTGTAAATCTGGAATCTGAGGGTGCAAAAAAATCTAAATACTGAGAAAATCATCTTTAAAGTTGTTCAAATGAAGTTCTTAGCAATGCATATTACTAATCAAAAATTAAGTTTTGATATATTTACAGTAGGAAATTTTCAAAATATCTTCATGGAACAAGATCTTTACTTAATGTCCTAATAATTATTGGCTTAAAAGAAAAATCAATAATTTTGACTCATACAATGTATTGTTGGCTATTGCTACAAATATACCGCAGCGACTTGTGACTCCAGGGTCACATATTATATTTGAAATGTTTTCTTGCAATGATTGTAAGGTTATTTAAAGGCTACAAAAGGCTTCTCTCAATGTTCTAGTAACTTTATAATGCTATTTGAACATACACTATATAGACAAAAGTATTGGCACCCCCTTCTTTAGAACAGAAAAACGCACTTCCAAATCTGTGGCAACAACGATGGGAACATAATTCACGTATTTAAAAATTGTATTTCATCTCTGTAGCAACAGTTTTGTAAGTGTCTAAAATGACTGAACCCATATGTACAAGTCATTGGTGTTTGGTGATGAGTTTTTGTCTCAAGGTCTGCATTTACAGTCACACCAGAGGTGTTAAACTGGGATTAGGACTTGGTTTTATGTCAAGTCAAGTTCTTCCACACTGACTCAATCAATCATTTTCTTTTTGAACCTTGTCTTATACACAGAGACATTGTCATGTTAGAATAGAAAAGAGTCCAAACTGTTGCTATAATATTAGAAGCACACAATTTCCTAGAATATCATTATATGCTTTAACATTAAGATTTGTACTCATAGAAATTACTAAAGTAGTCAAACCTGTTCATTAGAAGGGGTGCCAATACTTTTGGCAATATAGTGTATATGTTTAATATTCTCACGTAAAATTCAACGTAAAAATTTCTAGTTTTCTTCACTATTTCAAGATTAC
The DNA here is from genome assembly GCA_023376895.1 of Aspiorhynchus laticeps. Taxonomy (NCBI): domain Eukaryota; kingdom Metazoa; phylum Chordata; class Actinopteri; order Cypriniformes; family Cyprinidae; genus Aspiorhynchus; species Aspiorhynchus laticeps. Next base: position 30,803 of record JALXFT010003181.1, on the reverse strand, counting down.
AAAACCATTTCTTGCAACATTCTATTAAGTTTATTTTCATTCATTTTTTTTCATATCCTAAGAAAGTCCAGTTTTCTTGTCATGGTTAGAATGTTATTTAAAGGTTACAAAAACGTTTCTTAGAAGGTTCATCAAGCACAAATAACATTATGAAGACATTCCGAGAATGAAGTTCTAAGACCGTTTTCTCTCAACATTATGAGAATGAATGTCAAATATTAATAGTCATAAGAATGTTCCATAAACACTAAGAACAGTTTTGTCTTAGCATTTATATAACGTATAAAATAAGTGGTGAGAATGTTCCCTGTCAGGTGGGTTATTCCTGAAAACACATCCAAGCAAACATATTCAGTGAACCGACACCTGACAAGACACATGTAAAGTGTGGACTAATAATGATGATGGGGAGCAGAAAAACCTGACAGCTGTGATGAAGGACAGATCTGGCCGAGGGCACTTTACATATTCACAAAGCCCTGAGTGCCGGGGCCGTTCTGACCCCCAAAGGCCCCAGATTTGCCAGTTATTCTGCGACCAACACAAAGAGAGAAAATTGCAGCAATTATCTCAATTCTCTTGATTGGTTTGGCTGGCTGGGTTTCAGGTTAAGGTTTCATATAATGCAGAAACATCACCAATGACAGCAGCTATGTAATGTCAACAGTGTTGGGGATAATGCATTATACGTGTTACTTAGCTACGTCATCAGATTACTTTTATTCAAGTAACTATTTTATTCAAGAACTTTTTCAATCAAGTAACACCAGTTTCTTTGTTTCTCATGTATTGAGTGACAGCTCTGGTGTTGCCATGGTGATGTATTGAGTGACAGCTCTGGTGTTGCCATGGTGATGTATTGAGTGACAGCTCTGGTGTTGCCATGGTGATGTATTGAGTGACAGCTCTGGTGTTGCCATGGTGATGTATTGAGTGACAGCTCTGGTGTTGCCATGGTGATGTATGAGTGACAGCTCTGGTGTTGCCATGGTGATGTATTGAGTGACAGCTCTGGTGTTGCCATGGTGATGTATTGAGTGACAGCTCTGGTGTTGCCATGGTGATGTATTGAGTGACAGCTCTGGTGTTGCCATGGTGATGTATTGAGTGACAGCTCTGGTGTTGCCATGGTGATGTATTGAGTGACAGCTCTGGTGTTGCCATGGTGATGTATTGAGTGACAGCTCTGGTATTGAGTGACAGCTCTGGTGTTGCCATGGTGATGTATTGAGTGACAGCTCTGGTGTTGCCATGGTGATGTATTGAGTGACAGCTCTGGTGTTGCCATGGTGATGTATTGAGTGACAGCTCTGGTGTTGCCATGGTGATGTATTGAGTGACAGCTCTGGTATTGAGTGACAGCTCTGGTGTTGCCATGGTGATGTATTGAGTGACAGCTCTGGTGTTGCCATGGTGATGTATTGAGTGACAGCTCTGGTGTTGCCATGGTGATGTATTGAGTGACAGCTCTGGTGTTGCCATGGTGATGTATTGAGTGACAGCTCTGGTGTTGCCATGGTGACAGAAATCAGGATTAAGTGCAGAGCGTTGTGTGTGAACGTGATCTTACTGTAGTTCTAGACTAAATATGAACATGTATTTACTCATCTCACTGCACAAAAACACATTCAGTGCTCCTCAAAATTAATAAAAACAGTGAAATGCAGAATATGATGCAAATCTACAATAATCAAATATGTTAAATAACACAAATCCTTTATGTTTTTAATCCAATTTTATTAAACAGTGTCTTTGCTGCTGACCTTCATTGATGTTAATAAGCAAAAAAAAAAAGTTTTATTGCTGAAGAGTGTTGAACTTTCCTCTCCTGTGTTCTAGTGTAGATGTGAATTCACTTTTCCTTCAGCCTGAGGTTTATTCATTTCACTTTTGGTATGAAAGGGCTTTTACGTTTGCCAGAAATAGTACTTTTTATATTAAAAACAAACAAGCAAGCCCTGCCCAGATTTCCAGCCCAGCTATCCTATTATTGTTTGTATTTTGTTTGCATTGTTTTTAATTGATCTTATATTGTTTTCAATAGACTACTGTATGACTTGTATTGTGTGACTACATTTGCTAGTATGTATTTCTAATTACATTTTCTTTAGGGTGACATCTCGTCCAGGGACTACGGATGAAGAATAGCCTTTGGCTAATTCTGGTGCATTTACAGGAATGATTTATTAATGTACAATGTCCCTGTCAACTAAATAAAATAAAAAAAAAAAAAAAAAATTAATAAATAACGCAAAAGTAACAATAACACATTACTTTCCATAAAAAGTAACTAAGTAATGTAATTTTTAGGAAGTAATGCAATATTGCAATGCATTATTTTTAATATTTTTAATTTCCCCAACACTGAATGTCAATGAACATCATTTATGTCTTTCTGGTTTGTAGCATAAATAATAACCATGGTTTTACTATAAATAAAACAAAAAAAAACATGGTTACTATAGTTATAGTTAAATCATGGTAACCACAAATTAACCATGGGTTTGCTACACTAACCATATTTGTAGTAAAACTGTGGTTATACAAATGGTAATAAATAAGCCAATAAAACATGGTTACTTTTCGTAAGGGTTATTGTTTATTTTTTATTTATTTTATAACGTGACTTTATGTATGTTTATGTACGTTCTTTTTTCTTTCTTTCATTTGTATACAATGTTTGTATTGTTTAACGTTAACAAACTACAACGTCTGCGTGCGCACGTATAACAGAACTACATCTCCCGTCATCCTCTGCGCATGCGTCATTGCGTCATGCTCGATGGGCGGAGCTTCGGCGAGCGTCGGTCTGCGGGAGGAGCTCCACAGAACAAACCGACACACAACCGGAGTGGAAAATGTGAACGGAAGATTCGGGATTGGGAATAACGACAGAAAACCGTCACAAGAGTGTTCCTCTGTGGACGAGATATGATATCTGAGAGAACAGACGCGCTGGAGGTGAGATTTTTGTTAGATATTTACCGCGTTCGGCTGAAGTTCCTCTCAGAGTCAACGCGTCTGACGCGACGCGACAAACTAGAACGATCCCATTATCAACGCAACGCTTGCGGCACCGACAGCAGGAGCGTTCTGGTGTTGACGCGTCGCGTCGCTCTCTCTCTCTCAGATTAAACGGGATGTTTCAGTCAGAATAGCCGTTAAATAACCGTCACGATTCAAATAACGTTAAATGTTTTTAAATTTGAAGATGAATTTCGGAAACCGGGAACCCGTGTAATGTGTGTGTGTGTGTGTGTGTGTGTGTGTGTGTTCGTTCAGAGTCTTTGTCACCCGTTACTGTAGGTCCGTTGTTTTTGTATCGTGTTGATGGGCGTTTAAAGATCCGTTTGAAGAGCGCTCCGATTCATTCCGACTCACAGTGGACCAAAGTTTCCGTTAAAAACAATAGTGACTAACTTACAGTGATTCTTACCACTGTAAAACTCTGGTAACTTATTAGCATCAGCAGCTACTGTCCTCAGAAAGAGAGTAACGATATTTGACAGATTTTAAAACTTCCTGTCAAACTCCCATTTTAATTTACCGAGATTTCACAGTAGCAGCTGTGGTGTTCAGGCTTTGTTGGTTTTATTATTTCTCGACAGCCATGACTGGACATTTTTCCATTAGGAAACTCTGGCTGTGTGTCAAAACATAATCAGCATTTTTGGGCTATAGTGAATCGCCAATATTTTTGGTGCATGATTTGTGAATCAATAACGTTTTGGGGCATCAAAAGATCCGTTGTCAATCATCAATATTGTTGGGGCATCGTAGGATCCATTGTCTTTTTGGGTCATCAAATTATCATTCACCAATATTTTGGGGTGTTATTTGTGAATCAACAGCATTTTGGGGGCATTATAAGATTTGTTGTCAATCACCAATATTTTTGCAGTGTAAAAGTAGTTGTTAATCATCAATATTTTTTGGGCATCATATATGAATCAACAACTTTTGGGGGGCATTATAAGATCCATTGTCAACCACACTAGTATTTTTGGGGCTTTGTGAGATCCACTGTCAATTTTTGGGTTATTAAAGTATCATTGTCAGTCACCAATATTTTTTGGTGGCGTCATTTGTGAATCAACAGCATTTTTGGGGCATTAGAAGATTTGTTGTCAATCACCAATATTTTTGCTGTGTAAATAGTTGTCAGTCACCAATATTATTTTCTGGCCATTTATGAATCCTCAACATTTTTGGGGCATCGTAAGATCCATTGTCAATCACCAATGTTATCGGGGTGTACAAGTTTAATTGTCAATGACCATTATTTTTTTTGGGACATAAAGTTCAATCACCAATATTTTTGGGCCATCAAAGTATCAATCATTGTCAATCCACAACATTTTAGGACATCAAAGGTATCTTTTATTCCAAGTCTTTTCTAAGATTCCCAAAAATGCTGCTGACTCACGAGCTGCTTGGATGCTTGATTCTCCCGCACCGCACTTATTGGTGTGTTTGTGTTTCTCCTCGCACTTGGCTCAGTATTTGCATATGTTTCAGTGGTTCGTTGCTCTTTTGAATGTTGGCCAAAGTGCTTGCTGCATGTGTATTTCATGCCAAACCTATCAAGAATTACAATTTAGGTGGTCAGCGTCCACTGAGTGTTTTTACACGGGTATAAAGTCAGCATGACCCTGTGTTTACAATCTATTTTGCTGATAATTTAGGAGGGATTGATGAAATTTCAGAGATCAAGCAAGTTAGGATTATGAAGAACATGTTTTTTCATTGATCATTTACATTTATGCATTTGGTTGATGCTTTATCTGAACCGTGTTCAGTGTAAGTTGATCAGTTCTCTTGGGAATCGAACCCATGACCATGGCATTGCTAGTGCCATGTTTGAGCTACAAGAATATTCACTGATTCAAAAGAAATAAAATGTAGCTTTATTCATTGCTACATTTTAAATCAAGAGGGATTGATAGCATTTCAGAGTTATTAAATTTGAATGAAAGATTATGAAAACAAACATGCTCATTTGTTCATTTGTATTTATGCATTTGGCCGATGCTTTATCCAAAGTGATGTACGTTGCTTTCGGTCTATGCATTCATTCCCAGTTCATTGAACCCATGATCATTACGTTGCTAGTGCCATGTTTGAGCAACAAGAGTGCTTGCTGATTGTTTATAAAATGCTATCTATCGAATTTATAATCAAATAAAAGTGCTGCACAAGAGGTTTTGGGAGTATCATTTCAAATCAACATTTTTTAAGACATTAATAAACTGGTGGATCAAGTTATTAAATATTGATGAATAATTAAGAAGGCAAACATATTTTTTTTTCATGAATTGTTTAATTGCATTTATGCAATTGGCCAGTGCTTTGTCTTGCATGCTTTTGACCAGTTCATGCCTTCCCTGGGAATCGAACCCATGACCATTGCATTGCTAGTGCCATGTTTGAGATGATCGTTCACTAAAATGTGGGTTACAAGTAAACAGTGAGAATTACATGTTGGCTTTAATGGTGACTGTGGTGTTTGTTTCAGGGTGTTTCATCAGTCTGCTAAAGCCACATTATGTCTCTGTGGTCTCAGAGACACGGATGGATTTGATGGAGACCTCGCTGTGTTGGTTGTGAGGATTTAACCCCATCGCCTTCAGGGTCCGGTTCTGCAGTCCACTGGTCCTCTGTGTTCATCTAAGGGAGGAACGGTCACTCAGGCTCATCGTGATGATGAACGGGTGTCTACATGGATACCCTCTCAGGGTTTGAGCATGCCCAGTAACGTCTAGACGCCGCTTTTGACCCAGATCATGGCCCAGACCAGCCTGCTGCAGGGCAAACGCTTCTACTGCCGCGAGTGGGTCTTCCACAAGATCCAGCAATGCCTTCAGGAGAAAACCAGCAACCTCAGCGCCCCGGGAACCGCAGAGCCGCTCAACCCCATCGGCAGAGCGGGGAAGGGCGGCTCGTGGGGGGTCCTGCTGGTCGGCGGTCCCGGAAGCGGGAAGACTGCTCTGTGTACGGAGTTACTGTGGCCCAGTTCGGTTCACGGCGTCGACCGAGGCCTGCACCAGCACTGTCTGGGCTTCCACTTCAGCCGGGCCGAGGACTCGGACACGCTGTGCGTGAGCGGCTTCGTCCGCGGCCTGGTGTCTCAGATACGACGCTCGGGACTCGTGCCGGAATACGAGGAGAAAGTGAGAGAGCCGGCGGTCCAGAGCGCACTGCAGACGGGAGAGTGCGAGAGAAACCCAGCTGAGACGTTCAAGAGGTGAGCAGCATTTGTTTGGCATTCAGAGGAGTAGATCTTTGATTTACTGCTTCAGATGAGGTGGTGTAGTGGTTAAAGCTCAGCGCTTTAAGGCTTAATTAATGAACTACTTTACCATCATCGTGTCTCTGATCAACTGAACCTCTGGTTGCACCAAAAGTAGCGTGCTATGATAAAAATGACATAAAACCTCCAAAATATTTCAGATTTCATAGGGCCCTAAAAATAAAATTTGTGTTAAATGTTTATTAAATTGATGTTAAATTTTATATGTCATGATTTCAAATAGTTTCTGACATGCATTTTGTACAAAAAAATTTATTTATCTATTAGTTCTGAAAAATTAAATCGCCTATTGAATTCATAATCAAATCGATCTATGTATTTTTTCCTAAATATAATGTTTTTTTTTTTTTGGCTGTTGACAGTATTTACTGAGAGATAAAAAGAGAAATCAAAAATCCCAAATGTGACAACAAAATCAAATAAAACTTTGAGCCTGGCTTTATCCAAAGTTCAGATTTCTGTTCTGGAAGTGTATGCAAATTACTGCATATTTAATTAGATATTGCCTTATTTGCATAAATAAAGATAAAATTTCAGAAAACTTGTGTGAAAACTGTGATTAATCATCTGCTGAAAGTATGGTGGTGAAAATATTTACCCTGTTGTGCTGTTTTGACATAAATATACATATTTTAAAATGATAAATAGTAGTATATTTTTGTCATAATTTCTCAAAGTTAAACCAAACTTTTAATTTTGGCAGTTGTAGTGAAGACTTGACTTTCTTTGTGTATTTTTACAATTGAAAAGGTGATATACTAGTGAGCTCAGCAGCTCTGGAGATCAAAGAGAGAGCAGACGCAGAAACACCATGAGCGTGTGTGTGTGTGTGCGTGTTGTATGTGGTGTTATGATGGACACAAATTTGTAGTAAGTATGTGGTATGACAGAGTGTATGTACAATTTGAAGGTGGTTTGGGAACTGTGTGTGTGTGTCAGTGTGTAAATACGTAATGGTGTTTTTGAATGCTAAAAATGCACACAGTGCTCCTGTGGTGCTGTTTGTGTGTGTGTGTGTGTGTGTGCAACTCTTCTCACAGTACGTGTGTTGACGTGACCATCGAGTGAGAGGTCTCACCATGACTCAACACATGTGTGTAGTCTGTGTAAGTCTGTCAGTGTTGTGCTGAATTGTGAGTGTGTAGTTTTGTGTTAGTGTGTGTGTGTAAGAGTCTGTATGTGTGTGTGTGTAAAAGATCTGTGAACTCAATCTCCTGACGTGCGTGTTGACGTGACCTCGAGTGAAGGTCTCACCTGCAGCTCACACATGAACTCTCTGAACTCTGCAGTTCTGCTGAATTTGAGGGAAGACCAGTAGATGATTGTAAGAGCTGTATGTTTGTGTTAAAAGATCTGTCTCAATTCTGAGTCACCAAGGATGCTGTTCATTCAGTATCAGCTCTCTACTGTGCAATGGTTTAGGGCCAGTATGTTTCTGAAATAAGTCTATTACAACTCACCAAGGATGCAATTTCAGTTTGATCAATAATACAGTGAAATATTATTACAACTTAAAACAATAGTTGTTCTATTTGATTATCTGTGATCAAAGCTGTAATTTATTTCAGTGATCAAAGCTGTATTTCCAGCATCATTACTCCAGTCTTCAGTGTCACATGATCTTCAGAAATCATAATAATATGCTGATTTATGCTCAAGAAAAATTTCTGATTATTATCAATGTTGAAAACCGTTGTGCTGCACAATATTTTTGTGGAAACCGTGATGCATTTATCCATTTTTCAGGATTCACAGATTAATAGAAGTTAAAAAAACAGCATTTATTTGCAATAGAACTTTTTTGTAACATTATAAATTCTTTACTTTTGATCAATTTATTGCGTCCTTACTGAAAAAAGTATTAATTTCTTCTTTTTTTAAAGTCAGTAATGTGTAGAGATCTGTAAAGAATATTAAAGTCTCTTAATAGTGATGTTGAAAGTTGACAGAATAACTACATTGGGTTTGTAATTACTGAAAAAAGTGATTAAAACGGTTTTGTTGTAATTAAAACAGCATGTGTTTGTGTGCTGTTTGAGGCTCAGGCTGGGTGCAGGTCGTGTTGGTTCACAGGGTTTTGTTTGTAGGCCGGTTTCAGCCATGATCTTCCAGACCTCAGATGAGGATGTGGTGTTGTTGTGGAAGGAAATGCACAATGTGACGGTAAACTGAAGCCCATTGATGAGGTCTGTGTTTTACCGCAGTCAGCAGGCAGGTTAAGTGCTTGCACCACTGATCGGTCATTCCAGGGCATCTTCAAACATCTTAACATGTCAAGAACTGATTTCGGATCAATTGTAATTTGTGCAATGTAAAACCTGTGTTTAGTATGTGAGTGTTTTGTCAGTGACTGAACACTGACCTAAAGCAGAATCTGTTCGTTTGTTCCAGGACAGCCGGGGTTTATTGGGGGCTGGTCATGTGGTGTAACTAATGAGGGATGAACAGGGTGGAGCTCAGTCCGTCTCTCGTTCTCTGAGAGATGATTCAGCAGTTTGTAGTCGATGGTTCAGACCACTTTAGACTCTCTCTCTCTGAGCTGGGAATCTGTGAACGTCTCTCAGCCTGCGTTTCCACAGAACAATGATGTAATTGATTATGATACATGAACATTGTGATGTTGGTTTGCTGGTTTGAATATCAGGGTAATTTAATCAGTGTCTTTTTATGCAGGCATTGGTTTATGATGCAGCACAGATTAGAGTCTGGTTCACTTTTCTCTCGAGTTTCCTGGATCTGCTAAATTGACTTTGTCAATTTTATTTCCTAGCACTTTTCACAATGCAAATTATTACAGCTTTACAGAAGGTCATGATGTTAATGTTTTATAATATCTTAATATCTTCATGCCTTAGTAGTTGCATTTAGCAGATCAGAGCTGGACAATAATGTAGGTACATTTTGTGATTTGCAATATATTGAGTGTACTGTATGTATCAGTGTTATTTTAGTATCATTGATATACTAGTGAATATTTGTAATAATTTGTATGTAATATGTAAATGTACTTGTGTGAAAAAAAAAAAATTATATATATTATTATTATTTTTTTATTAGTTTTAGTTCATTTAATTTTAGTTTATTTAATTTTTATTATTAAATTATGTTTGTACTTAAACGAAAATGAGATGTTGCCTTGACAACAAGCTAAAATTAATTTATAGTTTGTTGATATTAAGGAGTAAAAAACCTGTAAGGTTTTGTTCAGCTCATATTATAACGATGTGGTGTCAAGCCTAATTACTATTCAGCGACGTGTCACTGCTGCAGTTAAATGAATCATGTCTCTGTTGTTCTGATTGACTGCTACCTGACTATCTGCTGTGTTTCTCTGCTCCAGTGCATGCTGGGAGATTTCAGGCCATGCGCCCACACACTCTGTGTCTGAGCGTCGCTCTGTTAATGTGTGTGTGACGTGGGCCGAATGAGACTCTGTGAACGGCCACATTCAGACTCATCTGTGTGTTCAGTCAGATACACAGTATTACAGTAATGGAGCAGTGATATGATGAGTGATCTGACTGCTTTATTGCTGCTGGTTGTGTAGAGACAGATGAGATTAGACACACATGTGCACATTAGTCGTGATTTTACTGTACAAATATCAGATTTAAAAACAAACAAAACCTCACTGTCATGCTCTTCTGTAGTGATCAGATGGCAGTGACTCCAGCAGGGATAATCGAGTCCATTTAACTGATATAATGACAGAAACGAACAGGAACTGAGTGGACAAACACACGAGTCAACAGACGAGTCATGAAGATGCAATTTACTGTTTAACGTGGAATTTGGACAATTTTTGGATGAATAAATCAAAAGTAGTGGTGGACACTCATTAAAAATCTCAATATGGACTAGTGTCTGAATATGAACTCTTTCCCCGCCGGTGTTTTTTTAAAAAGTTGTCAGCCACCGCCAGCATTTTTGATGATTTTCACCTAAATTTGACGGCCTTCAGAATATTTTCTGCTATGAATATATGAACATATTATATGTCAAACTAAAGAACCGAGCCTCTTCTATCTTCATGTGTTCATGTTTTATCACCACTTGAATGCAGATAGGTTTAATCAGAAATACAACATTTTGGACAAAAAAATGAGAAAAATGCATTTTTATCAAAGTAGTGCATTTTCAAGCAATATACATTCAGATGTCATATTCTTTCACCTGTAAATAATTATATGAATAATTGAAATTGCATTCAATAAACAGAACAAACAGACACACACTCAGACATATACACACATATGTTTATACACACACACACGTTTATGCACACACATTTACATACATATGTTTACACACACACACACACACATAGGCTACATACACACACAAACACACATATATATATATATATATATATATATATATATATATATATACACACGTATATAGATCACGCACACACATGTACACACATACACATACATATTCAGATCGATGGGTTATCGGTCTATCCACGACACAACTAGAGATGTTTCTGTGTCTGTAAAGGCATCTCCCTCACTGACTACTTCGTCCCGATCAGATTCAAAATGGTCAAAACATGAACTACATATATGATCTATATTTTCTCTGATCCTTCCGTTTATGCCGATCGTCACCTGAAAGACCCGGGAAGTCCCGTAACTCATTCAGGACACGCACTAGGGCTTTCTTTACCGTAATACACCTAGAACACGGATTGCCATAATAACTCGTCAATGGCGGGGAAAGAGTTAAAGAGCATAAACGCTACTGTGTGAATGTGCATGTTGTGTGTGTCTGCTCTACTACACATACTTAAGCACGTTTGACGAGAACATGAAACATGAACTTCATCTCCAGAGCTGCTCTGAATCACTTCATCAGCATTTCACCCAAAATTATCATCCGATGCACACTCAGAGATCTTCATTACAGCCCGAGTCCAACAGAATGAACGTTTGGTTTAACTTGAAGAAATTGTGACAGAAATATTAACTATTGCATAGTAGAATGTACTTTGCAATGTAATAAAAATAACAATAATAATTTGATTATTGTTATTATTAAAAATGTAATACAGTTTAACACAATTTTTCATCTGATTTTAAACGGTAAAGGTCTGTTGTGCAGGTCTTTGTTTGCCAAAATATGAAAGGAATTGTTAAATTTGATAATATTTTAATAGGGAAATCTGTTTGTCATTGTTTTGATAATAAATTTGTATTAAATCATAAAACAGTATCCAATTTCTCAAAACACTTTTTATAGGGCTGTATTATAGTTCAAATTAAAAAATAAATAATTCAATTGTTTTATAAATTCAATTAATTTATATACTTTTTGATTATTAAAACATAATTAAACCATTAATCACTCACAATTTTTATTATGCATTAAATTGAAAGATTCTGTATAATTGTTAATATTGCTGTTGTTATTATTTTGAGTATGTATATTTTTGTATGTTGATGTTTTTTTTATTTTTATTGTAACCATTTATTGAAATGTTGTAATCATAATTGTCTTTGAAAATTTACATACTATTAATTTTGCCATGAGTATCGCTATTGCAGCTGATATGGAAATCAATCAATCAATAAAACAGTATCGAGAAAAATTAAAATGGAAAATACAAAATTTGGGGAAAAATAAAACAGATTTCTGAATCACTAACAAATAACTTGCTGAATCTCAGTTCAATTCTTTTGCCAAAGTTTTGTTTTAAAAAAAAAAGGTGTATTCATCTGTGTGTGTCTCTCAGGTGTGTGTTGCTGCCGCTGCTGGGCTGTAAGCCTCCGTCTCAGGCTCTGTTTGTGTTGGTGGACTCAGTGGACGAGGGCTGTTTGACCGGAGACAGAGATCAGAGGTCAGCAAACATCGCCGAGCTGCTGGCCGCCCATCATGAGCTCTTCCCTCCCTGGCTGCTGCTCGTCTGCTCAGCACGCCGGCAGAACAAACACATCACCAAACTCTTCACAGGTGACCATCTCTACATTTACATCACTCATCAGATCAAATCAGCAGCTGTACTGAATTACAGACCTTGAGATTTAAGAGTCTTGTGTGTGTGGTGCATCAGAGAGTCTGTTATTGTGTTACTTTGCATAAAAATGAATTATGTTACATAATTGGGTTCTTTTTTAGGACTACCGTTCATTTGAAAACATAATGTCTCCCAGTGCTAGAAAGTAAAGCGTTGTTGTGTGTGTCTGAGAGTCAGTGGAGATCAGACTGGATGAGTTTCTCAGCTCCTGCAGCAGGAAATCAGCACCAGATGTGTGAATATTTCTAATGAGCAGAGAGACAGAGTGTGTGTTATGTGAGGACAGATAAACGCAGCTGTTTGATTTGGCCGTATGGATTCAGTCTGAAAGAAAACACCTCATTGACAGAGTTTGTTCAATCTTTTGTGTGATTTTCCTGCTCTGACGTTTCTTCAAACCCTTTGCTTTTTTCATAATTTTTTAGCACTCTATTCTTTTCTTTTTTTATTTGAAATAAATCTCAAAAATTGTATGCATTTCTAGTTGTTAAAAAAATATTTTTATATTTTAACTTGGATTTAAAGTTATTTTTCCATGAAAATGACTGTCGAATCTGGCATGGCACTACAAAAACAAACACTTTCTCAATTTCTTGCACCAAAACAGTCTTGATTTAGTTTACATTGGCACTTATTAATAAGCATCTTTTGGCTTTTTGGGCTTTGCTCATAAAGCGTTCCAGAATATGAAGTTATTAAAGTGGGAAGGTGCGGGTTGTGGTAGTTTGGTCTTATTTGCAACATAAATCATTTGGATTTTTTTGCGGTTTATTATGAGCTTGTTCTTGTTTGCTGTTTTTTTTTTTTTTCATAACAAGATCTGCCAGCAGGAATGAGTCAAGACTTATTTTTTTCCTGTGATTTTCTTGCACCACTGAAATTTGTCATTTAAAGGAATAGTTGACCCAAATATGAAAATGTGCTCACCCTCAGGTCATTCAAGATCAGAATGAGTTTGTTTCTTCATCAGGTTTGTAGAAATGTGTCTCTGCATCAGTGTCTCAGCAATGGATGCTCTGCAGTGAATGGGTGCCGTCAGAATGAGAATCTGATAAAAACATCTCAATAATCCACACCACTCCAGTCCATCAGTTAACATCTGGAGAAGACAAAAGCTGAAACAAATCCAGCATTAAGACGTTTTTGACTAAAATACGAGTCCATAATCCATAATAACTTTTCCGCCAGTGAAAAAGTGTTCTGGTCTGAATCAGGAGAGAAATCTGCATCAGATCAAGCAGCGTTTACAAGACAAAACAGCTCTAAACAAATATGTGGCTGGATTTTAATGTGAGAGACAACAGCAGATGCACCTTTTCACTGGAGGAAGAGTTATTATGGATTATGGACTCGTATTTTAGTCAAAAACGTCTTAATGCTGGATTTGTTTCAGCTTTTGTCTTCTCCAGATGTTAACTGATGGACTGGAGTGCTGTGGATTATTGTGATGTTTTTATCAGACTCTCATTCTGACGGCACCCATTCACTGCAGAGCATCCATTGGTGAGCAAGTTTGTACGTGGCCATTGACACATTTGAATCCATGCCATTTACGTGTAAATGTGTTTTTGTATGAGATGTTTTTACAGTTTAGTTTTAGTAAATGCTCTTTTCTTCACAATTTTTTTTTTAATATAAAACACTGAAAATATGAGCTTCTCTCTCTCTATTTCATCTGCCATGTGTTCATCATTTTTGCAAACCACAAGCTGATATTAGTGTTGCGATGTTCATTTGTGCAGTCATTTGGCAATTGTTTGTGTTGTGTTTCTGATGACATCACAGCTGGATTGAGAATAAATTATGTGTGTGTACGTGTACGTGGGTGTGGGTGTGGGTGTGTGCGCGTGTGTGTGCGCGTGTGTGTGTGGGTGAATGGTCTCAGCACAGAAACAGGCTGCAGGCTTTCAGAATCCAGGTCAGACTGGAGTAAAAATACACACTGTGTGTGTGTGTGTTTGTGTGTGTGTTGTGTGTGTGTGTTTGTGTGTGTGTGTGTGTGTGTGTGGTGGCTCACAGTAAACATCCGTGACCAGTAAACACTGACCTTAGACCAGAAGATCAACTGAAATCCCAAAGTGGTTCGTGTCCAGCATTAAAATCAGATGCATTTAACCACAGATTATAAACACCTGCTCTAAAGTCAACATTCACTCTGTTTACGTTCTGAATAACTCGCTCCTGCTCTTATTGTACTATTGTCTGCTAATGTAAGGCTGCTGGTGGCAAATATTAATATTAGCTAGTAACATCACGGCACATACAGAAATGATCCAATCAGATCCTGAAAGATAAAATCATGACTCGTCTAATATGATTTCACTCAGAAATTAATGCTTTTATTCATCAAGGCTGCATTAAATTGACCAAAAGTGTCACTAAAAACATTTATAATGTTATAAAAGATTTCTATTTCTTTTATTTTATTTTTTATTGTGCAGCACAACTGTTTTCATCATTGATAATAATCAGAAATGTTTCTTGAGCAGCAAATCAGTATATTATTATGATTTCTGAAGATCATGTGACACTGAAGACTGGAGTAATGATGCTGAAAATACAGCTTTGATCACAGAAATAAATTACATTTTAACATAGAAAACAGCTATTTTAACTTCATACAGAGATTTTTACAGTTATGAAGCGACATTTGAGTGTTTCTGAAAGCATACTGTTGTGTTGAGCTTCTATAAGGATTAAATGCAAGAGTCAGTTTATGATCTTCATCACAGTGTGTCTGATTGAGACGCTGATCCAGAAGCACAGCTGTGTTGTGTGAGTCGGGTCAGATGTCAGATTCACCCGCACACGCTTATTCATTAACACGTCTGACCGTTAGCGGTGCTTGGGTGTGAGGGGCCGGTCTCTGTGACCTCTGTGCCGTTCCCATGGCGACGGGGGCTCAGGGGTCAAAGGCTAATCTGTGGGAAACAGTGCAGAACTGTCATGTGTCGCTCTGCTGCCGGCGTAAATGAGTTTGAAGTGGGGTTGGCACAATAACATCTAATTTAAGCTGAAATACCAATGTAATTAGTTATTCTTAATACAAATTTCAATACCTGATCAGAAGCTAATATACACACAGTGTTAATCACTTCAGACTCTTCATCACGCTGCGTGATTTGAGTGAATGACGTGCTGTTTCTCTTTCAGAAATAAAGTTAGTGCTATCACAATTAGCATTTTTCAGCATTTCACACACATCACAGTGATGGTGAAGAGCAAACACACATACAGTGGTGTTCAGCAGAGTCACATTGGACAACTGTTATTTAAAGTCTAATTTACACCTGAAAATAAACAACTTGAAAGTTTCTTTCTTTCTTAAATATGAAAGATTTAGGAGTATTTTCCACAATATCTGGGTTCATCAAATAAGCAAGTTTGTGTTTAATATTGTAATGCAGTGAAAATATGGATCTTTGTCTCAACTGTTACATTTTAAAATATTTAAAAATACATTTTTATTAGCTTGAAAAAGCTTAGAACATATTTATGCAATTGTGTATAATTTCAAATTGTTTTTGAAATAAGAACATTATTAACAAGAGCATGTATTAAAAACAGAAAATACAGTAAAACTACACAAAAATACAGTAAAAATTGTGAAATATTATTACAATTTAAAATAACTGTTTTCTATATGAATATCTGTTAAATGTAATTTATTTCTGTGATCAAAGCTGTATTTTCAGCATCATTACTCCAGTCTTCAGTGTCACATGATCTTCAGAAATCATAATAATATGCTGATTTGCTGCTCAGTTTTTATCAGCTGTTATTGGTACTGCTCAATTATTAATGTGTGCATGTGTATATATCGGCACAGTGATCAACTAGAAACACTAAAAATGGCACCTCATGACAAAAAGGTTGCTGACTGTAATATGCTTTTGAATCACTCATACATGAATAGTTAATTTTCCACTTGCAGTGCTGGGAATTACCACAGATCAGAAAGAAAAACACACACACACACTCTCACACACACACACACACACACACACACACACACACACTCTCTCTACACACACACACACACACACACACACACACACACACTCTCACACACAGGCCCCTTGTCCACAGGTGAAGTGTTTGTCTGCTCCCTGAGCGTCTCTACAATCTTCAAGTTTCCTTCCCTTGGAATTTCTCTCTCTCTCTCTCTCTGGTCAGGCTGTGTTATATTGTTGCTGGTGACAGGCCAGACTCTCCAGCATGAGGTCCAGGAGTGTTTTTGTGTGCGCGATCATATCCCATCATGCTCTAGACTGCTGATTCTGCCTTAGAAATGCAGTCCTTTTAAAAACGGCATCAAAGCCGCACCCTCCGTCTTCTGTCCGTGTCTCCAGAGAGAAACACAGCACACAGTAACCCTGAGCTGGCAGAGCAAACCCTCTGAAGTGATGGAGAAGAGAGACGTTGAGTTAACTGACTGAAGTGCAGCTCGTTCTAGAGGAGATTGAAGAAATGCACGCCTCATGCTGGCAGAGAGAGCAGGAAGAGTCTGGTGTCTCTGTCTTTCCTGCAAACATCCTGATCCTTGAGCTGTCATCGGACTGATGATGAGCCTCTGCTCTGATTGGATGAGGCTTTTTAACAGCTTTTTTTGGCCATTTTTTTGGATTGAACTGACTAACCTACACTTAAAAAAAAAAAAAAAAAAAAAGACTGTTGGACTAGGTGCTAAAATACTATTTCAGTGTTTCTACTCCAAAATTTTATATTTAATTTGTGTTACTTGCTACTTCCTTAATTATGTTTTTTTATTTATTAATGTTAAATTTGAGACAAAGTCATATTCCTGGATAAAACGGCATAAAAGTGGCTGCCAGGTATAAATATAAAAATTACTAAATAAAAACAAAAGGAGTATTATTATTGGAATATTTTACCATAACCTAAAAAAATTAATAAATCAGTATTTAAGAATATGTATATTCAACTTTCTGGCATGACCTTGTTAGAAGTGTACTGCAATTTTTTTTTATGTATTCTTTTATTTTCGATCTATATTATATTTTTATTTATATTTATAATTTAATTGATTTTTTTTATTTTTTATTGAATAATTATAAAGAGTCTAGATTATTGCTTACGGTAAATTGTCTCTTGTTTTGAAATCAGATGCAGTTTTCATCTGCAATTTAAATAACACTCATTACAATGTAATCTGTACTTAACTGTAGCTGTATGCCGTGAGAAGTGAAGTTAAAGTAAAATAGCTAGTGCACTATTATACTACAGTATCATTGCATCTGGTTCAACAATAGCACAACAGTCTTTCATCTCAGTCTGCAGCAGAGAACATGTCTGTACATGATTTTATGTGTGTATATAATGATTTCAGTTCTCTTTCTGTGTGAGAGCGGCCCGGTCCTCTGACTCAACACTGCTGAAGTGCTTGTGTGTAATCTGAACACTGTATTTGGATCAGAACGCACACACTTGAGCTCTGAATTGGGGCGGCTTGCGTTTGGGAAGTTTGCTGATTCAAGTGTATTTTAGGAAACTTTGCTCGACTGGCGTGATTACAAACGCGGAGCAGCGGACGCTTGCATGTTTTCGGGCGGCTGAGGGCGAGCGATGTTTCATTCATGCAGAACCCTCACCGCATGTACAGAGAGCGAGTTAAAATAGCACGTAATCAAGACACACATGTGCCTGGGGTTTAGGGTTTAGCATCGGACGGTTACGTCTCTATTTCAGACGGACTGGAAAGACCACATCAACGGCAGATGATCTCAGAAACACCCTCTTAACTCAGACGCAGGCCTGCAACTAATGACTGTTTTGATCATTGACTAATCTAACGATGATCTGACCTATAATGTTCATGTCAGCTCTGCTCAGATGTAATGCAGCTCTCAGCATCAACTCATCTCAGGGTTTAAAAGACAATTAATATTTAGTAATATTATTGATTTGACTTGGGGCTGAATGATTAATTGAAATAAAACCGAAATCACCATATGGTTTCGTGCGATAACCAGTTCACAAAGGCCATGATTTAATTAAATAAATATCATGTTTCTGAGTTTCTGTGCATTTACACGCTTAAGGGCTCCCTGCAGTTTTATGTCAAAATAAGAGTTTGATGGTTTAATTATATTATTTTTCTTAAATGCTTATTTTTTTATTTTACAGTAAAATATTACAATAATATTTATTATTTTGTTTTTATTTAGTCATTTTTGTTTTATTTAGTTGTTGTTGTTACTTTATCACCATATTTATATATTCACAAAATGTTGGCTGAATTGTGCAGCCCTAGTGTATTTCTTAATTCATTTTTATTTATTTTATTTAGTAAATATATATTATGTAGTAGTAATAATAATGATAATAGTTTAGAGTTTTATTTATTTAGTAGTAGTAATAAATATTATTATTACTATTACTATTTATATACATTAACATAATCACAACATTAACTATTATTATTTATTATTATTATTATATAGCCATTAGATTTTTTCTTTTTAAATTGCAATAATAATTGTTCTTTGAAAAATTGCAATTCACTAATTTGCAGCACTGTTGATGCAGATGAGCGCACAACTTGAACTGAATTAATCTGAATTAATGACTTATTTTAATTTCTATATTATTTCAGTAGTGCTGAAATTGAATTTGTTTCATAATTGATTAATTTTGCAACTTTGACACTGTTATTTTAGTGTTTGTTACTGTAAAGCTGCTTTGAAACAGTCTGTGTGCTATAAAGCACCATAGAATAAATGTGATTTGACTAGATGTTTCTTTTAAAATGCTTCAAGTGATTAGACTTTGGGATCTTTAGATTACAGAGATCTTTATTCAGGAGAAACATCTGAGAAGCCGGAGACTTAAAGGGACAGTACACCCAAAAATGAAAATTCTGTCATAATTTACTCATCCTCAAGTAGTTCCAAACCTGTATGAATGTGTTTGTTCTGCTGAACACAAAGGAAGATATTCTGAAGAATGTGGGAAACAGAGCAGTTCTGGATCATAGTATTTTTTTGTCCTACTATGGAAGTCAATGGTGCCCAAAAACAGCCTGATTACAAACTTTCTTCAAAATATCTTCCTTTGTGTTCAGCAGAACAAACGCATTCATACAGGTTTGGAACTACTTGAGGATGAGTAAATTATGACAGAATTTTCATTTTTGGGTGAACTGTCCCTTTAAGCAAAAGTTTCATCTCATTGCAGACAGTTGAGATATTGAGGAGATGTCGTTTGTGAAATCTCTTTCCTGTGGGAACGCAAGCTGTCTGTATACGAGCATGTGAAGTTCACACACCCGAGTGTTGTTCACAGTGGCCACTCCTTATGTAAGCACACCTGTCTGTCGCTCTATCACATGATTGATGAATTCATTTATGGTGGAAGATCCAGTTTCCTCCCAAACAGCCTGCAGCATCTCCTGAATATAACAGCAAGGGTGGATGTTGTTATTCGACGGCTTTATCAGCAAGTGTTGTTGAGTTTCTGACCTGCTGTTCAGATGGGACAAAAACACAAATGCACTTGCATTTTATGATGTACAATTATTGTATCATGTGTTAAAGACAAGACAAAACGTGAGCTGTTAAAATAGATCTGTGAATACAGCCCGTTAAACCTGTCACTGTCATCAAAAATAATGCTCAGAAAAAAGAAAAATCCCTGACTGCTCTTGGAAAAACAAATTATGTGGTTTATTCATATCAATATAGGCCTACACTGCTGAATTAATCTACTGTGTTGTTGAATTGATCTACACAACACAGTGATGTTAAACTATTACCAAAAAATAGACTATATTACGTGTTTCATTTTTATTATATTATTTAATCTGATTATTAAAAATCAGCCTTAATTCTGTCATTTTTGTCGATTTATATCTTTAGCGAAATAAAGCAGCAGAATATTTTCTCTAATGATAGTTTCGTAAAAAACTGACAGAAAAAAAGTTTAATAAATCTGGATTAGATGAAACTGAAGGAGAACAACTTTAAATATGATTGCAGTGCAGTTATGTGAGGAAAGAGGATAGATTAATAAACTTTTTTTTTTTTTTACTTTTTATGAATGTGTAGATTGAATTTATACTCAAGTTTATACTTGAACTTTTCATTCAGTGCTTGTAATGTTTCTTTGTTGCCTTTTATTACCTTATAATTGCTTATATGTTTGGATTATATATTTAACAATTCTTAACATAAAATGGTTTTGATTGGTTTTTAATAATAATTATGTAATTTAATACAACTTAATAATTTAATATAACTTTATAAATTTAGAATTTAATAAATTTGATATTCAGAGTTAATCATTAATTAACAATAAAACAAAATGTAGATCAATTTAGAACCCACACCTACCCCAAAGTAAAACAGTCAAATATAGCAATTAATTCATTCATATGATGCAATATAGTTGTCAGGGTTCTGGACTCTTGGTTCTTTGTTTTTCCCCTGTCTTTCCTGAGTTTCCTTATATGGTTATTTTCCTGTTCCAGTTAAGTTGATTTAATTATTGCCTGCACCTGTTTTAGTTCTTTTTGATTAACTCCCACGTGTTTATAAGTCCTGAGTTCTCCCTTAAAGGGATAGTTCACCCAAAAATGAAAATTCTGTCATCATTTACTCACCCTCATGTAGTTCCAAACCTGTATGAATTTCTTTGTTCTGCTGAACACAAAGGAAGAAAGTTTGTAATCAGGCTGTTTTGGGGCACCATTGACTTCCATAGTAGGAAAAAAAATACTATGGAAGTCAATGGTGCCCCAGAACTGCTCTGTTTCCCACATTCTTCAGAATATCTTCCTTTGTGTTCAGCAGAACAAACACATTCATACAGGTTTGGAAGTACTAGAGGGTGAGTAAACGATGACAGAATTTTCATTTTTGGGTGAACTATCCCTTTAAGCCGGGCTCACACTGTGTGATTTTTTAAAAGTCCTTTAGGATTGTGCTTGTCAGACTGTACGAACATGATGATCATGTCACACTATGGGATCTCAGTTGTCATTAATGTCAGACTGTACGACAGTCAAGACGAGTTAAAAACGGGTGCGTGCAAGAAAACTTGTCCGGACACGTCCAGTGACTGCGAACTGCATTACACGCGGGACCGAAATGTTGGCTATCATGAAAAGTATATGAACGGCGGCAATACCGGCGTATTTAAAAAGAATAGTGTATGCAGCTCTACACACCCACATGAAAACAGCGGCGCAACCAGTGTTTAGAAAAGGCAACATATCAGATGAATTTCATGAGAGGAGGACGGGAGCGCAGGAGTTTATGGCTGATAGAATAATTCTCCAGCATTAATTCTGCTCATAGCTTGTCTTGAAAAACGGAGACAGTTTGACATTCATCGTATGGGTCGTCACACTGCAGGACTGTGCGCCAAATCTTCTGACACTGACAGAATTTCGTCGGAGGTGAAATTTGATCGCAACAGCCATTAATCGGCTGTATGTGAACATGTCAAACCAGCGATCAAAGACTACAGATTTTAGCCTAGGATTATAGGAATCTTTTAGGATTTTCAAATTTTGTCTCAGATGACCAAATCGTGGCCAAAATCGCACAGTGTGAGCCGGGCTTAAGTCTTTGTCCGTCCACTCGTCTTTTATGTTGTGTCTCCTGGATGTCGGTATTTGGTTTATTGATTTATTAAAAGAAAAGAAGTTTCCTTACCTCAAGTCTCCATTGTCCTTCCCGCACCACAACCGTGACAATAGTATTATTGTATTGATTATATAATTTGGCACAGAATCACGGTTTCTTCATTAGAAACCTGTCGGGGTTTCCTCGACCTCCTGCCTCTGATTGAAAGTACATGTGTTTGGGAGGATGCTGAAAGCATAAGGAAAGAGGTTTAGTTGGCTCCAGGTTTTTTTTAGAAGACTAAAAAGATGAACTCTTGAAATGCCTCCAGTATTTACTAGACAGTAATTTGTAATCCTTATTCTAAACCCGGTGAACTCTTTAACCGGTGGCAGCTTTCCAAACCCAACATCCCTTCAACCCACTTAAACAGACGAGTTAGTTACATGCAGGACCCGCCGGCCAAATAACATATTTGGGTCATCTGTTCCACTGCCCCACATTTAGTCCCCCTACAAGGCCCCTTCCTCTTTCAACCTTTCTATTTCCTTCATCTGGAGTCGCACAGGCTGAAGGCTTGGAGACTGTTGTGTGTTTTGAAGACAGGGTGAAGGTCTGGGTCAGTTAGTTCACTAATGACAAAAACAAGCCTCAGACACGCCGGGGCTCAAAGAGAGAACAAGGGTTGTAAACTGCACTACATGCTAGTGACCAGTCTGACTTCATTTAAAGGGTTTTATGGTGAACTGGAGCGAAATGTTATGCAATAGAGTGCAACAGTCAGGTTTTGGAAGTAACATTTTTATTAATTTTCTCCAGAAGAGCATTGATTTTTTAAAAATAACTGATAAATCTTCAAAGACAGACCTGTTGTGAGCTCTGAGGTTGTTAATCTACTGTATGCTTTTGTTGATCCCATCTGTTAGCATTCAACGTATTAATTAAACATATTTCTTTAAATAATCTTGTTTAATAGTAGAATTCATTGTGAAAACTAAGTTACCCAGGATGCTGTAGAGAAAATTCCACCAGAATTGCAGCGAGCAAATTGCGCCAAAATATATTTAGCCACACCCATTCTTGTGAAGCTCCGCCCACTCCCATGAAGCACCGCAAATGACATAATCGAGTCACGTAAATGCTCTCAAAATACTTACATATTTGAATGCAGTGAACTTTGTTTTTATTGGCACAACCAACATTTTTAGATTCCTCCATTGTTTTAATTTGATGAATGTCATTAGAATGCTTCATGGGATTGTAGTTCTTCCCTCACTAAAGCCGTTAAGAACACAGTCTTGTACTTTTGTCTTATTGTCCGATTTACATTTTTGCTTCAAATCAAAGTTTGTTATTCTTATCTTAGCTGGTTGGCTTGGTTCATGGCTTATAATGCTTTAAGACTTTTTAAAAATCCCTATGGGAAAAACACTCCCAGAACCACCGCCGCTGAAAAGTGGGTGGGCTCTAATGAACTCTATAACTGGAAATTAAAAGCCAATGGCATGAAGGAGAAGAGCAAAAAAGATGGCATGAAGGCGGGATGATTGTCCACAGGTGTGCCTGTGTTGTCATTCATGCCCCGGTTTAGATTTCACACAGGTTTTATTTGGGAAACCTCAGCTGTTGACGGCAGCCTCAGGCCTCAAGCACCAAAGACAAAGAAAATAACTCCTGAGCCCTTTCAGAGAGATGGACGTTATATAATCTCATTCAAAGGGGTTTTGTGAACTTTTCAAACTCTTAAGGGACCGGCCAGGAAAGATGTAATCTGTATTCTGTTTTTGTGTTGCTGGTTTGTCTTTCTGAAGGACTGAAACACTTTTCTGGGGTTTGGCTTGAAAAGAGTATTGTATTTACTTGGGATTGTTGTAAACATGCTTCTTTTAGACAGGAAATAGGCCTATTTTTATCCTCTTTCCCATAGAAAATGGACTCGTATAGATTGTATGAGTGATGAGTAATTCAGACCAATTAAATTAAATGGAAAAGGAATGTTTTGCTGCTCTCCCACCAGTGGGGCTACCGAAAGATTGAGACATATGTGAACGACCTTAGAGGAGTTCATGTTTTTTCCTTTCCTTTGACCTCGGTGAGTCTTGAGTCCATGGGAACTGTAAATAAAATCTGTGCATAAAATGCTCGATCTGCCCTTTGGACTGCTGTTAAACATGCATGCCGACCCCGAAAAAAAACTATGGAATTTACACTTATCTAAAGCGGAATGCCTTGACATCTGTTGGCATAAGTGCTTGTTTGTGAAACCCTTGGTTCGGCCTTGTTTTATTTTGAAAAGTCTTTTTACAGTTTATGTGAAACTCTCGAGTGCGCTTCATACTTTGTGAAGTTGCAGATGTGACCTAGTTCTGCCACATGAATCATTACACATCTTGTTTTATTTTCTAGAGAAAACAAAGCAAATTCCAATCATCCTTTCTGCAAGAAAACTGCCTTTATCAGTCACTGCTGGTCTTGAGTTTTGAATATTGTGCATGAAGATGAAGGTCCCTGTGTGTGTGTGTGTGTGTTTGCAATACTGCTGATACAGTTGAGTGCATAAATTTACATTCCTCGTGGTATCTGCAAGATGTTTAACATTTAAAAATAATGCATTTTGTTTTGTATTTAGTATTGGCTTGATGAAGATCTTTCACATAACAGATATATTCCACAAAGCAAAAGAACTACTGAATGAACATAAATGATCCTGTCTTGAGTAGTGAAGCTGCCACTGTTCTTTAGAAAAAGCACATTTTGAGCTTTTAACAACTGAGGGACACACAAACACACAAAACTCAGAAAAACTACGATAGGTGCAAATATTTATTGATAAGAAGACGACAACATACTAGAAACCAAGGGAGTGAAAACTTTTGTAAACAGGATAAATAATGTAAATTGGTATTATTTTATCTTGTGGGAAATATACATATATCTTTATCTATTTATATCTTTATCTCTTATATTTATGAGTTCTGCAATTTAGGAGACAAAAGGGGTATGCAAACATGACTGTAAATTTGTATTTTTGAACACACGTCCAAAGCGAAACTAATTTGTTTACCTAAAACTTAATCTTTTATGAAAACACGTCAGATTGTTGCTGACATCACCAGATAAAATATGCAAAGTCAGTGTTGTCTGCTCGTTTCCCAGTTTTCTAGAATTCAGTAAATGCTATGAAATTTTCAGGCTGATACTCATAGATATCATCTTATTGATTTTTTTTATTTATTTTGTCTCTTTGTTTCTTCATAGAAAATCTCACTGTGACCAAATGTGACACTAGCAATCTTCTGTACGGACTTCAGGCCAAACTAATCACCTTTTGTCTCTGTCCTTCTTTTAGGATTCAGAAAGATCAGCCTAGACGACCTACGGAAGGCCTACATCGTAAAAGATGTGCAGCAATACATCCTCCACCGCCTAGACCAGGAGGAGGCCCTACGGCAACACCTCACCAAGGAGACAGCAGAGATGCTGAACCAGCTTCACATCAAGAGCAGTGGCTGCTTCCTATACCTTGAGCGAGTTCTTGACGGAGTGGTTGAGAACTTCATCATGCTGCGGGAAATCCGAGACATCCCGGGGACACTGAATGGACTCTACCTTTGGCTCTGCCAGAGACTGTTTGTTAGAAAGCAGTTTGCCAAAGTCCAGCCAATCCTAAATGTGATTCTGGCTGCCTGCAGGCCGCTGACTGTCAGGGAGCTCTATCATGCAGTCTGGACTAAAAACATGACTTTGACAATGGAGGACTTTCAGAAGAAAATGGACATTCTCTCCAAGTTGCTTATTGATGGACTTGGCAGTACTAAGACCTTATTTCACTACAGCTTTGCTGAATGGCTCCTGGATGTTAAACACTGCACACAAAAATACCTTTGCAATGCAGCAGAAGGACACCGAATGATGGCCATGAGTTACACTTGCAGAGCAAAACAACTTAAACCTCTGGAGGTGCAGGAGTTTGCCTTTCACCTGATCAACTCGAACCTGCAGATCGAGCCCTTTAATCTTGCCCTTTGGATGGTGTGGAATGGCACCCCTGCTAAAGACTCCCTGTCCACTTCAATCCCAAAAGAACAGGAGGTACTCCAACTACTAGTTAAAGCTGGGGCTCACGTCAGCAACGAAGATGACCACGCTTCGTGCATTTTGCAACAGGCCTTGGAACGCGAGGACTCTATTCGAACTCTACTAGATAATGGCGCTTCTGTTAATCAAACTGACTCCAGCGGGAGAACTCTTTTAGCCAATGCTGCCTACAGCGGAAATCTGGATGTCGTTAACCTTCTCATCTCCAGGAGAGCCAACATGGAGTTGGCGGACAACCATGGGCAGACAGCACTTACTCTGGCAGCTAGACAAGGCCACACCAAGGTGGTCAACTGTCTCATCGGGTGTGATGCTAACATCAATCACACAGACCATGACGGCTGGACCGCCCTTAGGTCTGCAGCCTGGGGAGGTCACTCGGAAGTTGTGTCTGCACTCCTGTATGCAGGCGCTAAAGTGGACTGCGCAGATGCTGACAGTAGAACTGCCCTGAGAGCTGCCGCTTGGGGAGGTCATGAAGATATTGTCCTCAACCTTCTTCAGCATGGAGCCGAAGTCAACAAGGCGGATAATGAAGGACGAACGGCGTTGATCGCTGCAGCATACATGGGCCACAGAGAAATTGTCGAGCATCTGTTAGATCATGGAGCTGAGGTCAACCATGAGGATGTGGATGGCAGAACGGCGCTCTCCGTCGCTGCTCTTTGTGTGCCAGCCAGCAAAGGCCACGGCGCGGTCGTGAGCCTGCTGATCGACCGTAGAGCCGAGGTGGACCACTGCGACAAAGACTGCATGACCCCGCTTCTGGTGGCTGCCTACGAAGGCCATGTGGATGTGGTTGATCTGCTTCTAGAAGGAGGAGCGGATGTTGATCACACTGATAACAATGGGAGAACACCTTTGCTTGCTGCAGCGTCTATGGGACATGCTTCTGTTGTCAACACTCTGCTTTTCTGGGGTGCAGCAGTGGACAGTATCGACAGTGAAGGCAGGACCGTGCTGAGCATTGCATCCGCACAGGGAACGTGGAGGTCGTCCGAACTCTGCTGGACAGAGGACTGGATGAAAACCACAGAGATGATGCAGGCTGGACGCCGTTGCACATGGCCACTTTTGAGGGACACAGACAAGTTTGTGATGCTCTCATTGAACAAGGTGCCCGCTGCACAGAGGTTGACAATGATGGACGTATCCCTTTGATTCTGTCTGCTCAAGAGGGTCATTACGACTGTGTGCACATCTTGCTGGAGAACAAGTCGTGTATTGACCAGAGAGGGTACGATGGGAGAAATGCTGTCCGAGTTGCAGCGCTCGAGGGACATCGAGACATTGTGGAGTTGTTGCTGAGCCACGGGGCGGATATTGACTTCAAAGATGCAGACGGTCGCCCAACTCTTTACATCTTGGCACTTGAGAATCAGCTGGCCATTGCGGAGTACTTCCTAGAAAACGGAGCCAATGTTGAGGCCAGTGATTTGGAAGGAAGAACGGCCTTGCATGTGTCATGTTGGCAAGGCCATGTAGAGATGGTCAGGTTACTAATCAACTACCATGCAGATGTGAACTCATGTGATAATGAGAAACGCTCTGCCCTCCAGTCGGCAGCTTGGCAGGGTCACATAAAAATAGTTAAAATCTTGATTGATAATGGCACCGTTGTAGACCACACATGCAACCAGGGTGCTACAGCTCTGGGCATAGCTGCTCAAGAGGGGCACATTGATGTAGTTCAGACTCTTCTAGAGCATGGTGCAGATCCAAATCACGCTGATCAGTTTGGACGCACTGCCATGAGAGTGGCAGCCAAGGGTGGTCACACCTCCATAATCAAACTCTTGGAGAAATATGGTGCCACGAGTCTCAATGGCTGCAACCCGTCTCCTGTTCACACCATGGAGCAGCAAACGCCCGCTTCAGTTGCTGGGAAAGTGCAGTCTCTCACTATAAAGTCCAGCAGCTCTGGAAGCACAGGAGCTGGCGATGTGCATTCAGCAGGGCGAGGGCAATCCAACGGACCTGTTCATGCTTTCAGCTCACCGTCAGAGTCTCCAGACTCAACAGTGGACCGGAAGAAGTCCTCCCTCTCCAATAACTCACTCAAAAGTTCAAAGAACTCTTCGTTGAGGACCACCTCATCCACTGCAACTGCCCAGACTGTCCCCATTGACAGTGTCCATGCCCTTTCTTTTATTGAACAAATCCAGCAGCATTCACTGCCTCGCAGTCGCAGTCGTCAATCCATCGCTTCTCCCTCCTCCACCACTAGGTCCATCGGCACTCAGCCTGGCTCTCCAACCAGCGAGTATGACTGGAGCCAGGTGAAGCCAGGCCTCAAGTCCACCAAAGCATCCAAGAATGGCCAAAACTGCTCAAACAAAGGAACATCTGGTGAGAAGAAGAAGAGCAAGAATGGCTCTTATTCACAGAACCAGGTTCTTGAGTACGAACTGACTCAGTTTGATAAAAGGCTTGTGCTCAATAAGCCAGTGTCCAACATTGCAGTTAAAGATCCTCAATGTAAGATCATGGTGGGAAGATCCAGCACTTTGGATTCTGTCCAATCGCAGGAGCAGTTTTACATTCAGCCCCAGAGCTGTGCAGAGAAGAAGAGGAATGGTATTATGACCAACCCCAAATACCACCTACAGGGAAACCAGGTTTTTCTTGGGAGAGTTTCAGTCCCCAGAACTGTTCCCAGCAGGGGCCACCAGGACCTTCTGGACAATTACCCAATAGGGGAGACGGAATTAAGCCTGAAACAAGCCCTACAGCTCCAGATTGAAGGATCGGACTCTGGGTTAAACTGCAAAAAAGAGACGCCGTTATAACTGGTGAGTACATGATGTTTAAAGACTATTCTGTGGCTGAAAGCACATTTGTAACTTACATTCACAGTATTATTAGATTGTCATGTATATTTACAGTGTATTATTACATAAAGCTGTAATTTTGTAGTGTTTATAGCAGCGAGTTTTTTTATATAAATGTTATATATAGAGTATAAAGCCTTTGTCTTTAAAAAAGCTTATGTCAGCGGTTCTCAAACTATGGTACATGTACCATAAAATTCTAAATGCTACTATTGGGGTATATGTATGTTTTTAGATGCTCTTCTACTGCAAAAGGCAGCACGATTTATCCAAACAACAAAAATATGAATCAAAATCTGGTTAAATATGTTGGCTTTCGGTTGGCGACTAGACCGATTCAATTAAAGGTGGTACTTGGTCTGAAAAGTTTAAGAACCACTCATCTACATGTTGTAAGAATGCCAGTAGCTTCTCAAATACTGACCCAAGGATTTTTGATGCCGTTTCAGGTGTCTTAATCCTAATTCGTTATTCAGAAAGAGACTGTGCCAAAGTGAATGCTTTCATCCGCAAAAGAACTGAAACCATTTTCCACACTTCTCTGTGGAACATCTCAAGAAGAAATGAACGTGGGAGAACCGAAGAGGGATTATCGCCCAACGGTGATGCAAATTCATACTCGTGCCTGTCGATGCTCCAGCCTTCTTGTGGTGACCATGATGCACACAGATGCTTTTATTTAATGCATTAATGGATGCACTTTCTTCCTTTGTGTTCTTTTTTGAAAAAAAAATCTAAGTTGTATTTAGTTTTTTTTTTGCCTTTTAATGCTTTGTTTATCAAGAGTTTACTTTAAAAAAAGAAATGTAAATTTTTCTGTTTATTTTGACCTGTATAAGTGCAACTGACAGCAATGTGCCGCTGGAGTACGTTGTTTCCTCTGACAGATATCTCAAACTCTCCGTCATATTCACATCTTTAAATCTCTGAATGTCTTCATTAGTCCTTCGGCGCACTC
This sequence comes from Aspiorhynchus laticeps, assembly GCA_023376895.1. Classification (NCBI taxonomy): domain Eukaryota; kingdom Metazoa; phylum Chordata; class Actinopteri; order Cypriniformes; family Cyprinidae; genus Aspiorhynchus; species Aspiorhynchus laticeps. The sequence goes on along the minus strand of JALXFT010003181.1, from coordinate 1,000 downwards.
ATAAAATCACAAAACCAGTCTTAGTTTACTCTTCGCACATATTTATTTCGGAGAAAAAGCCGCTTCCGTGTGTGCTGTATTTGCTAAAATCATGGTGCTATGTTTTGGCGTTGCCTATTATATATTTTTATTATTATTTTTAAACCACAAACGTCTTACTCTGTCATTTTAACTCTATATTATGTTTGTAGCATTATTGATGCCCTTAAAGAAGAGTAACTCTGGCTTTACCGTACTTCATTATTTAGTCCCTGTGGGACCTGTCTTTTATTTGTTTGTTTATTTGTGTTTTCCTCTATTTACATAATTGCATATTTAAACAAACGACGGTGTATCGTTAACTACAGAGTTTGGTGCTAAATGCAGAGTTCTCAGCGACTGAAGAAAATGCAACAAGCCGCGTCCTAGTTTGTGCGGCAGTGAGAAAGCGGCAGGCAACGTCAGGGACTTCAGATGATAAGGTCAGCGAAAGGTCATTGAGCTTTTTACTCATGCCAAGCAGCAAACCGCATTAACATTTGGATTTCAGGACAGGGTTTGAAATGTATACTCCTCAAGCCAAAGTTAAAACACAAAAAAGCCCACGGTCTTGTGAAGCCGGATCTCATGTCTCCGAGCCATGCTCTGTGGGGGAGGGAGAACGGGGCGGGTGTGGAGTGGATTTCAGACATCTGTTTGCTATGAGAGGAGACGCTCAGTAAGGCCATATTGGGTGTAACTGCATCAGAAAACTTGTCCTCTGAAGAATTACAGAAAGGCACTTTACTAAGCCTGGGACAAGGACAGACAGAGAATGAGCCTTTTAAGATGAAGATAAACCCTGGACAGTATTCAGAAATCTCAAGCCATCTGTATTACTGATGTGTTTTTTTTCCTCCTTTGTTCAGCTGTTTTGGTTCTGAGCCTGGAGTTCATTTCAAGAGAAGTTTGATTGTAAATAGCTGACCGTGTTCATTGAAAACGTTCACATTTTGAAATTTGATTTCCTGTATTATATTGA